>JAVSBS010008754.1:0-28683 GCA_033124195.1 Coracias cyanogaster | reverse complement strand
GGAGCCTGGCCCAGGCTGCCCAGAGAGGTTGTGGAGTCTCCTTCTCTGCAGAGATTCCAAACCCACCTGGACACGATCCTGGGCCCCCTGCTCTGGGTGACCCTGCTGTAGGAGGAGGGTTGGATGAGATGATCTCCAGAGGTCCCTTCCAACCCTCACCATTCCATGGTTCTGTGATTCTGTGACCTAGCACAGGAAGCTTTGCAGCTCTTGAAGGTAAAGGGCAGTGCGGGGATCCCCTGCACCCTGAGCTCTGTGTGTGTTGTTTCTCAGTTTGGCATTTTACAGTCTTTCTTTGGAAAATGAAATTGTGTGTGGCTCTGCACATGTGTCTGGTTCGAAAGAAATTACAATTTAACTAGATAAACAATGTAACATGTACTGGATAAACAAGAGGAATGTGTTTTCCTGGTATTTCAGTTACCTTCTCTCTTATTTCGATGGTGGGCAGCAGTTCTGGTTTGTAAGCAGGTGAGAGGATCTTGTGCAAAAGTTTAAGAGCCTTTATGAACATATGAGAATAGTGAATTTGAGTTAGGTTTGGAGAAAGAAAACTGACTTATACTGGATGACTGGGCTGTGCAGAGAGAACAGTGGGTAATGAGGGGAAAAAAAAGGAACAATATGTTAGTCACAGCTAAATATCACAGAATCCCAGACTGGTAGGGTTTGGAAGGCACCTCTGGAGATCATCTTGTCTAACCTTGCTGCTGAAGCAGGGTGCAGTGGCCATTTCCATAGTTCAGCTATAGGTAGAATTAAATGTGCTTACAACACTTAAGCTGAAGAAGTTTTGATCTTATTTTTAATGAGATTCAGGGAGAAATCACATCCTTTTCTGAAATTCAGTTCTGACCCATCTTCCAGTCATACCAGTGCTGCTCTGCTGTTTGGCAGTGGATTATTTATCTGTAATAAGAGCTTTATTTTCAGTTTATTTGGGGAGGGGCTGTGTGTGTTTGTTTTGTGTATTCTACTTCACTCAAGGTATTGGATTTCCTAAGATAAACCTAAAGCAAGACTTTAAGGGAGCAAAGAACCAAATGAGGTCCCCAAGATTTGGGGTCCTCAAACCTTGAGGTCCTTGCTATTCAATACAGCCGTGCAATGGTGGAGAGCTACTGTTCCTCACCTCACTGTCACACTGCATTGCAAAGAAGAGTTTTCCAGTCTTTTGGCTACAGATTGGTGCTATCTGTTGTTCAGTTTGCTCTCTTTAAGCTTTAAAACAATGAGGATCAGTTTAGATCTCCAAGTGTCCCAGGGGACAGTTGTTTACTGCTATTATCTGTGTGCTGATGGTGCTTATTTTCCTTTTTCTTTGTGTCTTGGGTCAAAGTACCCCATAACAACCACTGAGGAGGGACTGCAGAATCATGGAATTGCTGAGGTTGGAAGGCAGCTCTGGGGATTGCCTAGCCCAACCCACCTGCCCAAAGCAGAAACACCTAGAGCAGGTTGCTCAGGGCTATGTCCTGGAGGGTTTTGAAAATCTCCAAGGATCAAGACTCCATAGCCTCTCAGGGCAACCTGAGAGTCACCCTCAAATAAAAAGCAAAGAAACTTTTTCTTATGTTTAAACAAAGTTCTTGTAATTGAGTTTGTGCCCATTGCCTCTTGTTCTGTCACTGGGCACCACTGAGAAGAGTCTGGATCTATCTTCTTTACTCCTTCCTACCAGGTATTTATGTACTTTGGTAAGATCCTCCTGAGCCTTCTCTGCTCAAGGCTATGCAATCTCAGCTCTCAGCCTTTCCTCCTATGTCAGATGCTCCAAGCCCTTAATCATATTAGTTTCCCTTTGCTGGATTTGCTCCAGTATGCCCATCTTTCTCTTGTACTGGGAAGCCCAGAACTACCCAGCACTCCACGTGTGGCTTCACTAGGGTTGAGCAGAGGGGAAGGAGAACCTCCCTCTACCTGCTGGGAACACTCCTCCTAATGCAGCCCAGGACACCTTAAGGCTTCTTTATGACAAGGATGCATTTCTGGCCTGTAGTCAACTTGTTCACCAAGACTCCTGGTCCTTTTTGCAAAGCTGCTTTCCAGCCAGTCAGTTCCTGAAATGTATAGTGCTGGTGCGTAGAGTTGTTCCTCCCCAGATGTAGGGCTTGTTTCCTTCACTGAACTTCATAAAGTTCCTCTTTGCCCATTTCTCCAACCTGTTGAGGTTCCTCTGAATGGCAGCACAGTATCTGGTCTATCAACCGCCCCTCTCAGTTTTGTATCGTCTATAGACTTGCTGAGGGTGCACTCTACCCCATCATCTAGGTAGTTAATAAAGCGTTTAATCAGCATGAGATGCTATATCAACCCTTAGTACAGTCCACCAGTGACTGGTTTCTGCTCGACTTTGTGCCACTCATCACAACCCTCTGGGCCCAGCTGTTCAGCTAATTTCCGGCCCACTTCATTATCCACTTCCCTGGCCTGTACCTTATCAGTTTGTCTAGGAGAATGCTGCAGGAGACAGTGCAGAATGCCTAACTGAAGTCAAGATAAACATCAATGGCTCTCCCTTTACCTCCAAGCCAGCCATCACACCATAGAAGGCTATCAGGTCAGTTTAGCATGATTTCCCTTCCATAAATCCATACTGACTATTCCCAGCCACCTTCTTGTCCTTAATGTGCTTTGAAATGGTTTCCAGGATTATTTGCTCCATCGCCTTCCCAGCGACTGAGGTGAGGCTGACCAGCCTGTTTTCCTGGTGCTTCCTTCTTGCGCTCCTTGAAAACAGGAGTGACAATTGCCTTCTTCCTATGCTCAGGAACCTCCCCAGATCACCACAACATTTCAAAGAAAATCAAAAGCAGTATCACAACGACATCAGCCAGTTCCGACTGCACTTGTAGGTGCACCCCATCAGGTGCCAGTGGCCTTGTACGAGGGAGAGTTTCAGCTTTAAAGCAGCTCCCATGGGATGAAGCCTCACTGTGGCTTTTTTCGAAGTCTTTCTTCAAAACAGACAGTATCAGCTTGTCTTGGATGTGCCCAGCTAAACTCCTGGGGCAGGGGAGTGTGCTCGGGGCCCTGACAGTGAACAGCACAAGCTTTCTTTCTTTTATTATTGTAAATGTATGGATAATACATACTTGTACCTGAAAATAACAACTTCACCGTACTTGAGAATCTTTCTAATTTGCACACTGTTGATTTCTGTGGTCACCGATTTCTAGCGTTCATTACCAAATAACGAGACACTCTTGAAAACTGCTTGTATGTGGTGCAGTACAAAACCAATGCTGGTTTCCAAAGGACAAGGAAGAACATTGCGGAAGAGAAACACAAGAATGCAACGGGGACATTTCTGCCTTTTTATAGTATGCTGCCAGGGTGAAATCTCTGCCTGATGGAAAGGAGCTTAGATTCAACTGATACCAGTGGGTTGAGAGTATTCACTGAAACCGCACGTGCTTACATGAGGAATTAGTGAGGTCTTTGGTTTCTTAATTCAAAGTGGGTTATCAGATATATAAATCAGATATGTAATCCATCTCTGCCTTGACTTTATAAAACATCTAAAGGTAATTATTCTTAGCTTCCAATATAATAATTACAGAAGAAGAACGTCTTAGACAAAACTACAATAAGAAAAGTCTATATAAATTGTTAGGTCTAAAGATAATTATTCTTAGCTTCCAATATAATAATTGCAGAGGAAGGACATCTTAGACAAAACTAAGAAAAGTCTATATGAATTATTAGGTCTATATGAATGATAATGACTTTCATGCCTTGTTTGTTTTCAGATGTACCCTTAGGTTCAGATTTACTACAGACGAGTGGGTCACTGGGGGTTACACTGGTGTAAATAACTGGCCTCAATCTCTTTTGAAGTCAAGTTATATCTGTAAGACTTAATTCCTCCTCCCACTGC
The DNA here is from genome assembly GCA_033124195.1 of Coracias cyanogaster. Taxonomy (NCBI): domain Eukaryota; kingdom Metazoa; phylum Chordata; class Aves; order Coraciiformes; family Coraciidae; genus Coracias; species Coracias cyanogaster. The sequence goes on along the minus strand of JAVSBS010008754.1, from coordinate 24,803 downwards.
TGTTTTATGTCCAGATAAATAGCGCGGGGGAACAGTGCATCTGAAAACAATCTCCAGTGAAATATAACACTGGAAGCGCTATATTAAAAACTGCTGAGCCCTTGTATGTCGTACATTAATTTCTAAAGTGATTGCAAAATACTAATATTCTATTAATGTAGCATGTCTCATCCCTTTTACAAACAGTAAATGATTACAGCAGATGCAAGGCAGGAGAGAAGCAGCATCAAATTTCTAAGTTTCTACGCGTGTGTATAATAATGACTATATTTTACAGTAAAAGAATCATTAAAATATTTGTTTTCTGAAATGTTAAGCATGACCCTGAGGCATGCTGAGTACCTGAAATGACACTTTAGAATCACCCAGTGTCTCCAGAAAGTCTGACTACACCTGATGGATGGAAGCATGTGTATGGCAGAGGACTGTCTGCTGTGATTTCAGTCCAGAGAGTGGACGTTTTTTTGAGTTACAGTCATAGTCACACCGTGAGCTTCGCGCCACCGAAGTTGTGTCCCCTTGTGCCGGGAGGGGCTTTGGCCCTCATTTTCCTGCGCTGGGCTCACCAGCATCATCTGGTGGTACTGCTCAATATGACCAACATTGAACAATGCTTGGCAAGAGAGAAGAGCTGCGTTACCCGGGAGAACAGCGTGTCGCTTATTGCAAGGGACAAACAAAAGTGATGGCATTCTGACTGTAGTTCCACGTTGTCTGACAGCCTGGCTAATAATGTTTGAATTCTTCTCACAACAGAAGAAACCAGTATTTGCACCATGAATCTACCCAATTCACGGGCTTGTACGTGACCATTAAAGTGACAGTATTTCGAAGCACCGCTGCGTCACCGATACAGCCACACTGCACGTTCACGCATAGCTCTGACTTCTCCGATAGCCTCAAATTCAAATACCACCATTGCCGATCTATGGCTAAAAGAGAAGCGCTGTTAAAAGACACAGACCTTTCACACTTAAAGAGGTCTCCAGCTTAATGGGATAAAGTTTATCCCTTCCCTACTGACCTCTTTAATACCCAACGTAATCTTTCTGCGCGAAGAATGTGTCTGCAAGCCTTTTTACCTGAGCAAACACGTCTGAATAAATGGTTTTATGTCCACTGATTAATCCTTTTAATTTGATTTTGAGATACAGATGCTCAGAAATGTTAGGATAATTTTAGTAAGCCTTTGCATGAGTAATTTGTAAATAAAAAACCAATTCTGGTCTCAATTTTCATCTATATTTTTGTATATACAAAGAAAAGATTCTTGTTCCACCATTCAATTAATACTGAAAAATAAGACCGCATGGAAGTATATGTATAATATTTTCTTAAAATAGTATTGGCACATTTCCATTAGCAGTGATTTTGACTGTAACTGCTAGAGTTTCCTCCCAGGAGGAAAATGCTCCTTTTGGAGTTGATGAACATTCCACGCTGTAAACGGGGCATTGCTGAGCTGCAGCTTTCCCTCCCTGCCATCAGACAGAAAATTCTGCCTGTGAAACATGCATTTGGCTTTTTTTTTTTTCCTCTCCTGCCAACAGATGCAATTCCACTGATTTATCCAATTCATCCCAGTAAGGGCTGGCAAGAAGACTCAGACCTCACTTTTGAATCCGTTTGTCTGAATAGGCAAGCAATCGTTTTAATGGCTGTATTATAAAAATCCTGAGTATTCACTAAAAGAATAACAGTTTTTAGTAAAATGGGCCGTTGGTAACTACCGTCCCTTACAGTGATGACAAAAGGGGCACTTCCACTCCAATCCATTCTGCTCTGAAATTCACTGTGGATAATAATGATGGGCCGTATATAACAGTATAATTATAGAAAATACAATAATATAATGGGCCATAAAGTACAGAAGTACAAACCCACTCTTGTAGTGCAATTTAAAATCTAAACTTTGGGAGCAAGTCCCCAGAAATCCACAGCTAGTGTCAACAGTTATTCCTCTTTGGAATAAAAGTAGCCTTTTTGCTACTTGAACACAGCACGCATAGAAAATGCAGTATCCTATAGTGCTATTGTCATGTCCCGTGCACGGATTAAAAGAAAATGGAAATTCCTCTTGGTGCTGTTAGTGAATAATTTGTCATGTTGCTGAGTGGTGGGGAGATTTTTCAGCTAATAGAGTACTGAAAGAGAGCACATTTCTGTACACAGCTTCCGTACTGGCATAATTGAAACAGTCTGGTATTAATAATTTTAATAATTTAAGCCAGTCTCTTCCTAGATCTGGGAAGTTACCAGGAAAAAAGGTGTGGTCTGTGTTCATTTGATATAGTGGCACAAGTCTTGGTTCATTATTCAGAGATCCTCTCGCACATCTCCTGTGCATACACTCAACAGACCCAACCTTGCCGGGAGCAGCACAGCTTTCACGCTGATAGCTGCTGGTAAGTGGTATTTTTATTGCTTTAATGGAAACCATTGCCAACAGGAACCAAATTCTAGAGGACTTATGGAGAGAGCTGCCTGTGGGGCTCCTGGGCGAGCACTCCAGTCCACGCAGATTTCTTTTAACCCTGTGAGTTTAGCTGGTGTAATAGAAGGGAAGATACCAGTCCTTCAGCACGTATGAACCATGCCGATACTTGTTCTGTAAAATCTGACAAGCTCACAAGACACGCTGCAAAGGAATCAGCCACCGACCCTTTTCCTGGAGTTTACAGCTACTGCTGCTCTTTATTCTCCCAGAAAGCACCATTTGAAACCAGGCCAGCAAGCCCATCTTCACCGGAGATTTTGGAGAAAATCTTCATTTGTCTTGGATGTTTCATTACAGATGCACTTATGTCCTTGGTAATGTATGTAGTGGAAAACAATCGCAGCATTTTACAGCAGCTGGTAGGGAAAAGAATCCATTTGTTTAAGCATTTTTTTGGGGAATTTCAGTTTCTGGCTAACATGCTGCACTAACTGCGTTGAATGGTCGCACACCCAGACACGGAGAGCTGCCCGACGCATGTGCTGAGTGAAATTTCATCTGGCTAGCAAGACAAAAACACAGGGAGGGAAAACTCGGGTACAGTTTATTTCAGTCAGTCTGTGTAGGCAAACAGTTTTAAGGCTGCGCTTTGATGAAAACTGAGCTGGGGTAACGTGGCAGCATCTGCGAGCGGAGCCGTCCGGCCTGCCCCCCTCGCCACCCCCTTTGGTGCCTGAAGTCAGCTGCTCGCGGGGGCTGAATTGGCTTGGGGAAGCGATCTGTCTGTAAAATAATCCCTTTTTTGTTTCCTGGGGTACTTTACAGGCAGATCACTTCGCTCCTCTGGTCCACTGGCAATGTTTGTACGGGCACATGGGCGGCAGAGGAGGTGGGGGAGACGGGGATTGCTGCTCCACATGCCCCCCGCCAGTTAAACACGCTCGAAATGCAGCCCCCAGAAAAACCAAAACCACATCCCCGGCACAAACGAGACCTTGCGAGTGCGTTTCTGCACCTCTCCCTTCCCACCAGGCTTGGTGGACTGCTGGTGTGCGCCATTGAAGTCGACGCACACGTTTCCCCGTTTGCTGAGCGCTGGGACACCGGCGCGCACCAGCCCTAACTGGGTCAGAGGCTTTCCTTGTAGGAGCTAGCTGGGAAAGCTCGCCGGAGCCAGGCAACAGCTCCTTGCACACGCTTCTCTCCCAGGGTGACGGGATGAGGAGGGGGAGCGGATGAAGTGGGGCTGAGCTTCCACCCTGCCAACATAAGCTTCCTTACAGGGCTTACGGCCACGGCAGAGCTCCCAGTAAAGCCCCGGCTGCTCCCACGGCTGCCAAGGCTGAGAACCTGGGATCAGAGCGGTGCCACCAAGCTCCGCATCTGTCGCTCGGATCTCTGCTGTGCTCAGAAAACAGGGAGAGGGCAAATAAGAGACAAATGAGCCTATTAGTATTTATTATTTGTATTATTATAGCACCTCAGTGCCTAGCCACGGACCAGAATCGCATCCTCTTAGCACTGTGCAAACCCAGAGACAAAATACTTTAGTCCCTGCCCCGGAGGGCTCACAATCTGTTTCCAAACCAGGGGGTACAAAGAGATGGGGAGCAGTGACAAAACGTTGCTCGCTGTGACGGACAGCGGCGGTTTTCTGGTAAGAACCATCAGCTCTTAAATGGATTTAGACATTCTTCACACAGCCAATACTTCATATTTCTCATGAAAAAAAGCATCAAGAAATCACACAGAATTTGATGTTGTATTCAGCAAAACATGTTTTTCCTTGCAAGAAACACATGTAAGGTTGCTTTAAAAAATATTGTTTAGCTTGTATGTTTTAAGTAGATATTTGCACACGTTTACAAAGTCCACACTTGCAATGTACAGACAAAGGGAAACATTTTTAACCAACTTACTTTTTTTTGGCTCATTCCTTTATTTAGTTTGCACTCTTGCAAAAAAGAGATAAGTCTTAATTCAATTTTTGAAAAAAAAAAAAAAAATAGAAGTCATTTAATCTCAACTGCTTTTCTGGACACACTGGCATCTTCCCTGTGCTCATGATTTAAAAAATAACCCATACAGAAATGGTCAGCTTGGTGGAATTAAAACCATACAAGGAGAGACAACAACTGTGTATTTAGGAAATGCATGTAACTGATTTTACAGGTTTCTCCGATCAAAAAAGTGCGATCACAACTTTGTGCGAGAAGGGCATGTGATTTACAACTTCTTGCATCATATCTTAGGTGCATATTTTTAATAACTCGCCTGTAAGGGGCCAAATCCTGCTGTTCTCCTCGGAGTTTCTCTCCAATCAGCAGCTCCTTGACACCGCGCTCTATTCTGCTGGCCTCCTGCCGTCTGTCATAGTTAATACTGTGAATAACTCGGTGGAGTTCAATATTCCTGGGCCTAACGACAATTACTCTGTGGTAGTGCTCGCAGGTCTGAATATCTTAGTGCGGGTTATCCCCATGCAGAGGGATGAAGGGAAGCAAGAAGTAGCCGTAAAATCATTCAACATTTGCCATGCTCAGCTCCGTTATTTGCCATTTGCACAGCCCCCACCGTACCCTATACTCTTTACCTGAAAATAACTTCCAATATTAGCTGTCTTCTAAGCATTCTCTAAATTGCTGTAAACATCCAGGATACCCATATATATACACACACAGGGGTTTGTGTGTGTATACATGCATATACATGTATAGGTGTATATAGATCCACATACACACAGACATACATATATGCACATACACATATATATGGATATATAGCTATGACATAGTTAGGAAACAATAATGTCACGTTTATTGCCTTCTTAAGTATCATAGAACAAGGGTATTATAGGCACACGTCTTAACTACTTGTCCTTACTACAGTCCTAAAGCTCATTTACCTGAGATCTGCATCTGTAAAAATAAAGTTCCATTTTTAGCTGCATGTTACAAAAGACTAAATATCAGCCCCACGGATATGAAATTACGACTTAATTTTGAGACTAATTCACTACAAGTAAAATACGCTATCTTATAAAAAAGATACTGCTGAAAGAGATACATATTAAAAAGGAAACATGATTCTTAGAGGTTTAAAAATCTCCCTATGCCTTCCCACATGGTAATAAATTTATAAAAAATATTTGACACAGAAAATCTCCACAGAAAGCATCCTGCTAAAATCACGTACCCTTTTTAAGCCACTCGTCTTGCAGAAGTTACATAGTTCAGGAGGGCAGACTCCATACTGTAAGTATTTAATTTTCATCGTCCCGACTGTAGTGAATAGTTTGTATTTCCTGAGCGATGAACATGGCCATCTCTCGGGTGCCCGCAGCAACCACTCGGCAGGACATGAGATCCAGAGGTCCTCCTGAGGGCGAGAGGATTAATGAGAACTGTCTTCAGTATGTAAAAAGGCAATGTATTCTTAAATATAAACTGTGCTGTAATTAGATAGGTTCAGAAACACTGGAACAACTTCATACGTAGCTCCTTTTAGGGTGGGAAGGACAACCTAACTCAGCAACTCCTCTCTGGAAATCTCTGCCAAAAATCGATTTCAGAAAATTCTAGATACGGTGCCAAATTCTAGAATCATAGAATTGTTTAGGTTGGCAAAGACCTAAAGATCATCGAGTCCAACCATTAACCCAGCTCTGCCAGGTCACCACTAAACCGTGTCCCTCAGCACCACATCTCTATGGCTGTCTCCAGGGATGGGGACACCACCACTGCCCTGGGCAGCCTGGGCCAGCCCTTGACAAACCTTTTGGGGAAGACATTTTTCCTCATGTCCAACCTAAACCTTCCCTGGTGCAACTTGAGGCCACTTCCTCTTGTCCTATCACTTGTTCCCTGGGAGAAGAGACTGACCCCCACCTGGCTCCAACCTCCTGTCAGGGAGTTGAGAGTGAGAAGGTCTCTCCTGAGCTTCCTTTTCTCCTGGTTAAACCCCAGGTCCCTCAGCCTTTCCTTGCAAGACTTGTGCTCCAGACCCTTCCCCATCTTCATTGCCCTTCTCTGGACACGCTCCAGCCCCTCAACGTCATTCTTGGAGTGAGGGACCCAAACCTGACCCCAGGATTTGAGGTGCAGCCTCCCCAGTGCTGAGCACAGGGGAAGAAGACCTGCAGTGGAAGCAGCCAATGTCTAGGCTTGTTCAGTAGCCAACAATAAATGCAATATCCCCTTCTTTTAGCAACAGGAAGGGATGGAACAGAAATCAGTTCAGTCAGCATTGCCGCCTTCTTAATCCACCGTATCTTCCCACAGTACCCCCATATTGCTCCTCAGTAAACCATGACTCTGAGATGGGCACCATCTAAATGAATAAAATAATAATCTGGAGACTGAGCTGTCCTCTACTCCCTCTGAGTAGCTCTTAGCTGCGTATGTTCAGACATAGGTTCTATGACATGTTCCTGAGAATCCTCCTTTCTTGGGAGGCTGTTTCTGCCGAAACCTCTTTGCAGTCTGAGCATATTTACTCATCTCCTGGGCTAGTTCTTTACCGTAAATCTGATGCTTTAAAGGAACTACTCAAAGTCATGGAAATACAGTTTGACTCAGAAGACCTTTGACGTGATGAAACCCCAGGCTGGAATTACATCAGTTAGGAAGAACCAGCCAGCGGAGAGCGCAGCCGTTTCTCCAGAACCTTGCTAGAAATGAGACAGAGCCACAGGAGAAAGACGGTGCTGAGGTGACACGGGTCGTCCCACAATAGCCACTTAGTCGCCAAAATGTCAGCGCAAACGCGGGTGTGTTACTCACCTGAAGTGTCTATCACGGTGCCACCCGCCTCTCTAATAATGACCGTCGCCGCTGCCAGGTCCCAGCAGTGCAGCCCAAACTGGTAATAGGCATCCGCAGCGCCGGACGCCAGATGGCACAGAGCCAGGGTCGAGCTCCCAATGACACGGACCCTACGCCCCGCGAGAAGGGGACACGGTAGCGAAAAGCAGAAGATGCCTTTGTGTCAAGATGGCAAAACGTGCAAGGTTCTTTTATTTTTTTTTCCATGACTTTTGGTCACAGATGTGAGACAAATAGTGTAAAATATCTTACCCATGTGCTTGGGCCTTGAGCAATCTCTCAATGTTACCAAGGAACAGTTTCAGAGTTGCAGGGTCACGTTTTGGACCAATTTCTGTTAAAATTAAGGCCTTCGAGATATCTGCAACGTAGGCAGTTGTTTCCATTAATTCAATAGCTTCTGGGTAGATTCTGGAAATTTGTTTTTAAATGAAACACTAATGGACTTTTCACAGCAAAACAATTATTTTCACATCCCTTTTTTTACCCCAAACTCTTTCAGAGTGACAACTCTGCATAAAAATTCAAGCAAGACTCCATTTCTCATATCAAATGGTCTGATCTAAGCACACTTGTAAAAAATAGAACAGGAAGTTTAAAAGCAAGAATGCATTCTTACATCCCTCCTCTTTCCATACATTGTTTTATTTCATTGACCGGTCAGCTTTTGGCAAATTCACTAACATTAGCAGTCAAGTAAAAATATTCCGGTGACCTAGTAACTATGAATGATGCTAATCTAATCCTATTTGAAAACAAGGTGGTTCTGGAATAGGAAACTTTAATGTGATTTGTTAACAAACAATAAACATTTGGGAATACAGGAAGAGGAAAGAAACGTTTTGACTTAAATCACCAGTCACCCAGTCACAATAGCTCACTTTCATTCGGGTATTTCAAAGACTGAAGACACTTTATGACTGAAAGAAACCCTTTCTTATCACCAGCTAAAGCAGGATCTTAATTAATAATAACAATATATGAACGTTGTGTTTGTAGTTGTGTTCAGCAAGGGCAATTCTGACCTACAGCAGAGGAGGATATCGACCTGTGTAGAGCCAGAGGAGAGACTCACAGTGACTTGTGGGGTGTTGAAGTAGTCCTCACGTGAGATGGGAATATGGCTAGTGTACAACAAATGGAGATGGCTGGTCGAATGCCAAGTGTCCCTGCTTCTGCTGTGCCAGCTGAACTGGGAGGCGTTAAAGATATGACAAAACTCAAAGGTTTAGCGGTTGATTACTTAGGCGTGCCCAAGTGTCAGGCGTCACCTTCTACCCTGGGTTAAAGGCTCGGCATTCATCCCGAAAGGGAACATTTACCTGGTTATTACAGCTGGTTGCAGAAGATGAAATTTCTTTGCAGAAGTAGCAAGGAGGTTTGCAAAAGCAAATTAGGTTGGAGTGAGGCATCATCTAATTGAACAGGCTAGCAATGAGTTTAGTACCGCAGAGGAACGTTATGGATTCAAGCAGTGCAGTAAATGGTTGGTGAGTAATAGGTATGGGATTAGACCAAAAGTAACGGGGGATCACGAAGCTTAACTGTACAAACAGAAATTTGACAACTGCTTTTAAAATGACTGCATTAAAATATAGAAACACCAATCCAGGTACTCGTTGTTTAGCCACTGCTGAAAACTCTGGATGGTGAAAGGAATCTGCCTTAGATCTTTTTGCATAACAGGCCCAGTTTAGAATTACAGAACATTTAATGCACACCTCATTCACCAAGCACTCACACCACACTGGTCATAGCTCGGTCATGACTAAGACAGTTGTTCTTTGAGTTATTAAATATATTTCTAATGCATAAATGGATCTCCTCAGCTTTCATCATGAATACAGGTAGAAATTGGATGAAGAGACTAAGAAGGACATCTCTGCCTAGGAAAAGGAGCTGGCTAATCACAAGATTTGATGGGGTTTCAGGAATTCAAAGTACAAGCGAAAATTTATTGACTACTCCTCACTCTGATAGAGGCCAGAAAAATAAGAAGGCTTGGTAGAAGAGATTTAATGGTGAAATGGATAGCCAGGGGAGGTTTAGATTGGATATTAGGAAGAAATTCTTTACTGAAAAAGTGGTTAGGCATTGGAACAGGCTACCCAGGGAAGGGGTGGAGTCACAATCCCTGAAAGTGTTAAAAAAACAGGAAGATGTAGCACTTCAGGATACGGTCTAGTGGTCAGGATGATGTTGGGATGAAGGTGGGACTTGATGATCCTAGAGGTCTTTTCCAACCTAAATGATTCTATGATTTATGAGGAAAAGACCAATTCTGTTGGCCGCAGACTACAAAAAAAGAAAATACACGTACAACATTAGCACATGTAAGGCCTGACCTGAATCTAAGCATGAGAAGAAATATCACTCAAGATCAAAGGGAAGATGGATCCTTCATTTAAGTGTATCCTGACTGATGAGACTCCCATACCAGAGCTCCACAAAATTTGGCATTGACAAAGAACAGTGTTTGCCTGGACTGTGATTGCAAATTATTAAATCTGAACAATGCATATGTAATGTAGATCAATGTTACACAACAGTCACACTTCCTGAAAACAAAAGGCGTGAAGTAACATGACAGCTTAGGTCTCCAATGCATCATGCATTTGTGAAGGCTTCTTCAGTTCCAGGGGCAGGTACAGGGAAACACACTCTCTGCACTCTCTGTTCCAGGGCTGGATTATTTGACTGAAGACACAGTCCTTCCAGAAAAAGATCAACTGTGATTTTATGCACTTAAAACATCACTAGAAATAAGACTAAAGAAGATTCATCCTCACTGGTGAAATTGCCCGTCACCAAATGGTATCTCTCAAAACAAAGGAAAAGTTCAAAGCATTTGGCAGAGCAGAAGGTCCCCTTCCCTTGCTATGGTCTAGACACCCCTCTACATTGGACGGCCAGAGAAAGGGGGACAAAAGTGGCATGTGCCAAAACTGTTCCTTGCTCAACTGGAAACCAGAACCCTCTGACTGCAGAAGCGAGCGAGGCCATTTCAAGAGTGGCTCAGCCAGCCCAGCTGTGTGCACCCATAGCTTTTCCTAACAGTCTCTGCCAGCATGGGCTTTTGTGGCATAGGAGATATCCGAGCGCTGACAAAAATGAGATGTATAATCAAGGATTAAAACCTGGGGGGTCACGGACTTGACAATTTGCTCCATCTCTTCAAACAGGGAGACCGCAGCTCGCTATTAGGTGAACAGCCAAATTTCAAGGAAGTTTTCACGCTTGGGTCTGCTCGGGGCACTACAACAACTCTGTACATTAAATTCCTTGAATTTACTGTGTTTCAAGTTTGTTAAATCTCTTCTTGGGGTGAAGTTTTTACCATCTCCTGTGCATAACGCTGTACACTTTTGCCACACGTCTGCTTCTGTCTACAGCTGAGCGTTACGTTCTCCTCTGCATTTTGGTTGATTGCAAGAAAACATCTGATCACTGTTATCTGTTTTCATTACGTGAAGAGACAGATCTTGGTTTACCAGTAAAAGAATTCCATTAAAGTGTTGACTAGGTGTTGCTAGCTATTGCATGTTGAAACATACCTCACACACAAAAGCAAGCTGTTAAAGAACCCCTAACGAAGCATGCATCCTCTAGTTCACTGTCAGCATGTATGCCTACAGACAGAATACACTTTATGATGTAAAAGTTTATTGGAAAATAAGTGACTAACGGCTGCCACGGTACGGTTGAATTTGATTCACCATTCCCATTGCATCTGGCTCATGAAAAGTTATGCCAGTGTACAGCTGGAATGAAACTGGTGAATCGACTCATTCTTCCTTATTTTAAACAATGGTTATGAAGCAAAATAAATCAGGGTTATTTAAATAGTTCATATTCAGACGTAAAGTTTAAAAAGAAAATGAGGAAAGCTGTGATTTTTCAGAAAAAAAACAAACACATAACAACAAAATTATCATGCAGGTGAAATACTTTCCATCAGGATAATGACGTTCATTATCCTAATGATGATTTGCAACAACTCTGAAACAAAATTAACATATTCCTTTTAGAGTTCTAACAAAATCTAGACCAACCTGTCTCTTTTGATACCTGAAGCCTTTTGTCATTACAAAATGCCCCTTGACCTCTTCTACCAGTGTATAATCGTTCTTCAGTGCAGTGGTAAATTACACCAAATTCAAGCTTTAAGATTTTGAAAAGGAAAGAAATGAATGCAACTCAAATTACTCATCATAAATATAAACAACTACTAATGGCAGAAAGATCAGCAATATTTTAATTGGTACATATAATCAAAGATTATATTGATGCTAATAAACTGGAATAATTTTACTATTACTCCGAGATATAGGTCACATAAAATTCAGTTTATAAAGAGAAGTTAATGCAATCTGTTCGTGATCTTCTAAACTCTTACTCGCAGTTTGTTTGTGTTGACATTAGAAAGGATTAAATGCTAAGTTGACTTCAAATCCAATTGAATTGTTTTTATTGAAAGTATAAAAGTCCTCTAAGGCCAGATTCTGCAAGCTTTACTGTCACTGGTGAGCAGTTACACCTAGAAGTAATCCCGCTGACTTCGGCCGGACCCTGAAGATTTGCAGCCCCAAACACATGGATATGATCAGTCAGGCATCCAAGCTCAGAAGTCCCTTCTTCAAATGTTTCTCTGCAAAATCCTTTTGTTTACACATAAAAGTGAGAACCTCATGAAGTCACACGACTCCAAGAGAAGGAGTTTGAAGAGAAATACCAAATATTGTGACCTCAGTGAAAGCTTGAGAATGAGCAACACTGGAATTTTTCTGGGAGTATCTCTCTACCAATGAGCAGAGGGTCAGAATTTGACCGTTGATTTAACCCAAGGTATTTAGTATTTCCATTTCATTAACAGGTTTCACCAAAAAATTCTAAAGCATTTTACAAACTTCAATGACCACCTCCTAAAATCACCCCTAGGTAAATACTATTAGCAATATTTTATTCAGGGGTGTACAGAGACACAAAAATTAAGTGACTTGCCCAAGGTCATGGAAGAAGTTGTTAACAAGGTCAAGAAAATATCTCTGATGTTTTAGATTCCAAAACTTTTCCTGCTGCCCTCATCCATGCCATGTGAATAATCCTTGGTGTTCATTAGAGACAATTCAAAGGGAATAGACTGTCCTCGCTCCCTACCCTGAGGTCCCACCTAAACTAAGGGATTTTTTTGAGGAACACACTATTAATAGACTCTTTCCCTGAAGACATCTGCAGGAATTTCTTCAGTGCTGTTTAAGGTTTACATTCAGGCCAGGTCCCCTGCGTGTACTTTGGCTCTTTTTCAGCTTACTACTTTTTTTCTGCTTTTCCCATTTGTTTACTGAAGGAGATTTAACATCATTCTTTATTTTTGTTTCAGCTTTGTTTAGTTTACATAACCCAAAATATGCAGCATCAAAATCACAATGGTGTTCTAGAAAACATAAATATTAGAGAAAGCTGTCTGGTAATAATATGTAGTATTCCAAAGGACCTTTGGGAATGAATAAACTTCAGAAAAGCATGGTAAAGTGTTTCTCTGCCGTTGCCATGTTGGAAACTCTCTAACTAGAGAAGTACACAGCATTATTCTGTTTAAATCAGCAAGAGCCACTAGCACATCTGAAAGCTATGTTGTTACTGCACCGAATTCTTGCTGGCTTCGCTTACGTATATTTAAGATCATGGAATTAGGCTGAAAGAAGCACATTCCTTGGCAATTTGAAAAGCTACTTCTTCTGTATATATCAAACTGTAAACCGGCAACATATGGAGAAAAGGCAGTAGCATGAACGAGCATCGCTAGGAAACTCAAAATAGCACATATGAAGGCTAGGTACTTTTTTTCGCCCCTTGTAATCAAGCTCTCATGTGGGAAATACCGTTATTTTACTATGTTAAGAGAACCACAACGGTTGATTAAATGCACTAGGCCCATAATTTTACACACGTCACAGAAATCAGTTCTGAATTGCCTCATAGCAGCAGTTACCTTTCATGGATACTGCCAGCAGAAAAGAAGCAATAAGAATAATAATAACAACAACAACACTGGCAGATGTGTTTAAAATATGAATAGGCAGCATTATATTTAATTCATTATGGTTTTGTCTTACAAAACCTTGCTCACACCAGTATTCCCTTTTTTCCCCATGTAAATCCCCTAATGTTTATAATAATCTGTAAGAATTATCTTGCAAATGCCAGTTTGACAAGTAAGTTTTGCAGGACTATTATTTTAGACTAGTAGAGTATGATCAAATTGATTTAAAAAGCATGGAAAAACCTGAGTAGTGGCTGATTTTTTTTTAACAAAATTTCTTTCATTTAAAGTTCCCAGATGGTTTTGAGGCTTCTAACCAGATCTCAGGTACCCATCTTAAAGAACATACTTCATACCTCTTTGTTAACAGCGAATCCAATGCTCACTGCCACTGTTGGAAATCTGTGAAAAGTAAGAAATGAAGTATTATTGATGAAAAATCTCCCAACTTACTTCTTGTGCAACTCCCGCAGGCAACAAAACGAAACAAGGAGCTCTGTGATTTTACTTGCATCAAGATGCTCTTGACATTGTGCTATTTCTCTTTTGTCGGCCACTTTAACTTTGCCAGTTCCTTTAAAAATGTAATTTAATATTGGAGAAGGCAAGAAATAAACATGTGAAGATATCAGGACTTTTACACTAAATGTGTTGTGTATTTCAGTGGTGGTTTTGCTTCGGTGGAATTGAATTATCCAGTAAAAAATCATTAATGTTGTTATAACAAGACATCACCTTTAAGAGCACATTTTGTTCCAGTTCAAGCACCTGAGATAGCAATTAAGTTGCTCAGAGATATCTTGCTGCTGACATCAACATAAGGAGAAACCAGTTCTTCTACCCATTAAATCCATAGTCCTCTTTCTTTTGTCAAAGCGAAGACTGTGGATTTAACTTGGCCCTTTTGACTAAAAGTATAATGACTGCATTTTAAACAATGAAATAAATTAATCTCTTAAAAAGGCCTGTAAAGGTCTAGAAAATATTGCTAGAAAGAGAAAATTTCACTGAACTGCATGAAACACCAGCACATGACACCTCCACTTTCCCCTGAGTTCTATGTAATTGCACCAAAAGTCAAGGAAATGCTTTCTCTTTAAAAAAAAAATAACTGCAGTTAAGTCAGTAACTATAAGGCAGAACATATTTAAAGTTTTTAAGTAAAAGTATTAAGAATAGTCATTCATTTACAACCCCTAGCACTCAAAGGGTGAATTAAACTTTTCTGGTTTTGCAGTAGCAACCTCTAGATTTGTTTTTGCAGAGCGGTATTTTAGAAATTTAAAACCAATATCTACGTGCAAGTTAGTTTTCAGTTCTGCCCTCTACGTAGAGGCAATGGTTGTACTTGCTAGGAAAAATGAGGCATCTGTGTTTGAAAGGGAGAAAACAGCACGAGGAAAAGGAACGCGTAAGAACCACACAAGGCGTGAGGCCAAGTGTCATCATAGCACAGCCTTGTTCCTCCAGTTCAGCTCAAGTCCCTGCACGTTCCTGCGCGGTTATATACAAACGAGCTCTGAGTCAAGAGCTTTGGGTCATTAAGCAATCAGCAGAAACTTCTGCTTACCTTTAGATAACAGGCTAGAGCTCTCTGCAGCACAAACACAGACTCCCTCAGAAATACTATGCGAGGGACAAGGAGATAAAGGGATGACTCCTACTCATGAGTCAAAGGAAAAAACCTACCACAGTAAAACACGTCTAAGTGGAAGGGAGGATTCGAGAGAAGCTACACTTTGCTTTTTTTTATGGATTTCCCAGTTCACTGTCCACTTACCTGTGCACAAAATTGCACGTTCCATCAACAGGGTCAATAATCCAGGTGGGACTGTCGGTGAGGACGCATTTTGAACCAGCAGCAGTGGATTCTTCTGCAATAAACCTGCATTTGGCATGGAGTAAAACAAGCATCCCAGAAAGCTGGTTTAGATATGTGACTTGGAAAGTCAAACTCCATCTTCCTGGTTTTGAATATATTATTTAATTTATATATAATGCATGTATATATATATATATAATTTTTGTATAAATGTATGTGTATGTATAAACACATACTGCATTTCTTATTCGGGAATGAGGAACTTTCATAGAAACTTTGAAGGAGAGTTCTCAGATTTACAGCATTTTTACTATTTACAAAAAAGAACTCCATTTATGTTCACTTCCCCAGTATACCATTAAGAAAGTCATGAAAATGAATGCAGAAATGGGTCTGAACTGGCATCACTGGAACTCCAGAAGAAGGGCTTTTTATGGAGAATGTAATTTGAAGGGTTAGGCCTGTCTCTTGCAGTAAGTAATATAAACTGCAAACTGTAGCTGCTTCTCGTTTGCAGTCAAATTCAGTCAACAGGAAACAATGCACTCTTAGAAAATCCACAATCTCACTCCTACTTGAATTTTTTACAGTAGTCTGACTCGGGAAATTAAACGGTTTACAAAGCGGAACTTTCTTTTTCCCATGACCCAGAGAAAATCAACAAATTAATTTTTTTGTGTGTGTGTTGTTCGGATGCACAAGGCGCACATTGAAATCTGAGCTCATCTTCTGTTCTGTTGTTCTTTCTGTCCCAATTTCTTTTAGTAGATAAGCTTTTTTTTTTTTTTTTTCTTCTCCTTTTTCCCTGGGAAACGAACATCCAGTTCTGGCACGTTTCCTGCTGACCTTAGTTATCCCTGCTCTCCCACAAACTGCTCAGGGTCTGCTTCTGTAAGTGTTGTGCAGGTGCTACTCGCACAGATTTGAATAAAGTCCTGTATGTAAGGAAGGTGTGGAGTCAGAGTGCTAGCACTGAATCTGGCTTTTGGTTTCACATTTGAACAGTTGGTAGCAGTATCCAGAGTTCCTGCAAATGCCTGAAGATGGAAAAGCTTCTCTTGAAGATGCAGAGAGAAAAAAAATGGATAAAAAAGAGAAAATGTCCTTTGCAGAAACAGTTGCTTCCCTAGGACTAGAGTAACAGCCGTTTTCTTTTGTGCCCTCAACACACGCTGCATGATGCCACATAACGCTTACAACAGTGAGCTTAAAATGTTCTGCAGGCAGCACAGGAGGAGAATTCTTGAATTTTCCAAATGTTACTTTGCCTTTCCCTCAGTAGAAAGGGACTATTCTAATAGCGATATGTGCCCCTAGTTGGTATGAAGTGGGAAGTAGGAAGCATTTGTTACTATTTTCATCTCCATTCAAGATAACAGCTGAAGGACAAAGTGTTGGAGTGCAACCAAGAAACCAGAAAGACTTGAACAAGTGTTTGGAATTCTCAGTCAAATGTAACACTTTGCATACTCCTTGCTCTAAACGCTCCATTATTTTGTCTTGTTGGTGCTGTATCACTTGACTTTTACTTTTACAAATCTTGTAATTAGCACCCAAACCCAAGCCATGCGCTTTGGCTGTGCTGCTGGCTGCAGAGGAAGCTCAACCTCTTGCAGATGGAGCACCTTAAATCCCATCCCAGATTGTCCATCTTCTCCAGAAATCAGACCTCCGCTTCAACCCTCTGCCAGCTCCCCCAGCCAGAGCCTGAACTGCAGCCGCTGTCTTGCCAGTCGAAGAAAGGTGAAATGGGAACTCTTGTTCTCTTTAAAGACAAGAGTATTTCTGAGTTAGGTGTTTTGCCCTCAAGGTTTTTAAGTTTGGCCTTCATCTTCTCCTCACAGTGGGGGTGCGACGCTGCAGTCCTCACTACAGAAGCGCTAACAGGAATTCAGGGCACAGCAGTGCCATTGATAAAATCTTGATCTCCAAGAATAATTTTTCCAAAAGGGATGTAGGACAAATTAGGTGCACATTTGATGAAATGTGAGCTAGGTTAAAATAAGCCCCTTGCTGTTATACAATACTGGGAACTGTGAGAGTCCCTCAAGGTCACCATCAGATGCGTTGCTCTACGGCTCTCTGTCCTGTAAACACATGCAAACTAAGCAAAACATCCAGCCTGAAGCACTCCAAATTTTCGGAACAACGCAAGAAGAGGGAAGGACAGCCACGTCATTACAGTAGTTAATTTAATATGCCAGCCTGCCAGCTCTTGTTGACCTCTTTTCAAATCTGGATTAAATTCTTCTCCCACTGAAAATGAGACTAGTAATTCTAGCCAAGCCTTAGCGTACATCTGTTTGTGCCACTCTGAAATTCATTGCTGGGACAGCAGGAAGACTGTAGCGTAGCATACATTGCAGCAGGAGTGACACCCAGTTGAGTGCAGGAGGTTCAAACTGGGGCTACCCCTCACCCGTCCCCTCATGGGGGTCTGAGGGAAGAAAGCCAAGAAGACAGGTGGGATGTCACCCTCTGTAACGGCCATGTCCTGGTTTTAACATCTACAGGATTAAGGCCACAATTAACCCCAAAGATGACAACTTCTGTAACAGTAACACTAGAAAATAGTACGATAGCCTTTTTCAACCAGGAGCCCCTGACATTCTGGCTGGGCCTATCCACACTTCAAAGTTCTACCGGAAAAAATATCCTTTGGAAAAGACTCACTTGGAGCATGTGAGAGTACCACAGAGTGGGCAAAGAGGAAAACTTGGGGGGAGCACGCGTGAGGATGATACATGTCACTTAGCCAAGGAGAGAGAAGAAGAAAGAAACATGGGACAGAATTACCTTTTAACGGGTTTTCCTAATATTTCACTTTACTTCTGAGTGCATTTCCAACATCTCAAGACTCATCACTGCCACAGTGCACATGGCACAGATTCTCATGAGATCCCGTTTAATTTTTCTAACTCCTAGGGTACATTTTTTTTTGATTCAGAGAACATAAGAATCGAGATGATTTAAGAGAAAAAGAAATACCACAAATCTTCAGTGATGGTTTCAACAGCCAGATTAGGGGAAAGACTGAACACAATGTAAATGATCTTTCAATGTTTTAATTGTACTTCAATTTAAACCTTGATTGCTACCGTGGATTCCTCATTACAAGTGTTTTAATCTAGCCTAGTTAAATCTAGTTGTAATTGCTACTGTGGATTCCTCCTTGCGAGTGTTTTAATCTAGCCTAGTTAAATCTAGTTGTAATCTATTGTTTAATCTAAATGCGTTCACTGTCTGAACAAACTCCAACCAAAACCAACAACCAATATTGGCAAAAAATAACTGTCTTGAAGAAAAGGCAATTTCTTCACTGCCTTATAAAGGTAACTGTACGCAGTTAATAAAGTCAGGGATTTTTCAGTTCCTAGGTCTATGTTGACCTTTACAACTTTTGTTCCCATTCTGAGTAACTCGAGTGCCTCTGATGACTCTCATTTTACGTGAAATGTGTATGTTTTGTGTTCACTGCCAGACTGTTCATGCAAAATCAAACCCAGCATAAGAGTGGAGATGAGGAAAGAGCACAGCCAGCAACAGTAGAAGGAATATTACACAAATAATAGGCTTGTAAAGCCTGGCACTCTCTCAAGAATCGCAGCCAAGAACCACGCATTATGCTGTACAGTACGGCTTCAATATGTGATCACACACAACACGTATTTAGAAAGCCATATTTAGTATAGAATGTTCTTTCTGCTCCTTCTTATGGTGGTTTGGTTTTTTTTTTTGCCAGCAGCACTGCAGACAATCAGATTAGTAGCTGAGCCCTCCAGATTTTTCATCTCTGTTGATTTCTGTGCAGCGCTGGAGCGCGAGGCTCATCTCCATCAGAGATGCACATGGTTGGAAGTAAGTCATAGGGTATTGAAGGGATACACAGGCTCGGCACTGGCTCTGCAGGAAGATGAATTTTATCCCTGTGGACTGAAATAAACTGTGGAAATTGATTGTAGAGTCTGCAGCAAAACAAACCCGGCCAGCTAATGCAAAACCTCTCTCTGTATCTGTGCATGTGGTAGGAGCTGTTATTTTCAAATTGACCATCATAATTCAAGAGGAGTCAACAATCTGGTCTATTTATAAAACCTTGGGTTGACACCCCATATATTAATTTATAATCTGTTTATGTATACGTGTCAAATGATGATAAACAACCCTGCTGCTCACTGATTTGAGGATCCTGTACAACACAAGGGAAACGTGTTTAAATAAGACACGTGTCCTTATCTAGTAAATGCTTAGGTATGATGGCAAAAAAAAAAAAAAAAGCGAAGGAAAGGTCTGCAAAATTTGCTATCATTAATTTCAGCATATTTTAATAGATACCACAGAATCATAGAATGGGCTGGGCTGGAAGGGACACTAAGATTATCACATCCTTAGCATAATTCTTATACAACAGAGAACGGGTCAGTACTCTTAAAATCACGGAGATCTATATGAAACCTCAGACACAATGTCCCTACAGAGGAAATGTTACTATTAAATACATATATTAAGAAACATAACTATTAGAAAATACAAAGTAGTGTGTATAGGGAAGTGGTACTTTTAAAAAAAAGGAGTCTTATGGAAGTGTCCAGCAGCAATAGGACAATACGTAAGAGAGATGTATAGACTTTTAAAACTCTCTTTAATGCCAGTCAGATACACAGCTCTTAAAGGAAAAAAAAAGGTCACTGAATTTCTTTCTACAGGCACTCACCTGTGGGAGGGAAACTTCTCTTTCAGAACAGAAATAATTAAGTTTTCCACAAAATGATCAGTTTCTGTCACAAGATCTGCTGCAGATGTCTTTGTGGACACTTGTTTTTCCTCTGTTAGAGCTTTCCTAATAATCTGAAACAGAAATTCACAAATCAGATTTGGTGGCCATTCCTCCTGTGCGCACTAAAATAATGTATTTACTGAAAAATAATAGCTGATCCTGAAAAACAACCATAGGCCTCATTCTACCACAGCCTGTTCTAAGTCTAATTCTTCTGACTAAAAATCCTTCTGAGCTAATGAGTACCCTTTGGGAACACGGCATTTTGAATCACTCTGCAAGAACCTCTCGTGACAGTTCAGAAAAGATTGATGAATAGGCTGCAACTAATGGAATAAAAGGATGATGGCAGTCAGCATGACTTAGGAAATTACAAAAAATACACGTACAACAAGAGTGAACTTTGAGGCTCAAGAATTTTTCACGGAATCCCCCTTTTATTTTTTTGATTTACAGGACCAACACCCCACTGCTCTCTTACTCTAAAACATGCAATAAGGCAAACCCCACTGGATTCTTTTTTTTTTTTTTTTTTTTCCAACAAAGACACTTAAGGTTTATTTCTTCTTGTGTATATGGGTTTTTGGAACTTCAAATGCTGACCACCCACCAGTTCCCAAAGAATTGCTATATATTTAACAAAAATAAAAAGTTAAACTTTCCCCTAGATACAGAGCCAGTGATCTAATCCTGGATTCTCTTCTGGAAAAGTCTTTATCTTGTTTTCAAGGGTTTTACTGTTATGAACTCAGAACTAAACCACATCAAGTGCAAATGCACATATGGGAAAACAGTTAATGAAAGCTTTTTCCCAGTTTTCCCAGCTTCTTTCTGTTTTTTTTCCACTCCTTCATTAAAAAGAAAAATAAGGGGCAGGATGCAAAAGGAACTGACTTATTTTTTCACCAGTGAAAATGATAAACTATTTGAAATCAGGAAAACCTAAACAAAGCAAAAATTAAGCACCACTTACTTGTATGGAATTATATTAACTAAACCCGGCCCCAACAAGACCAATGTCCCAAGTCCCTTCTATACATTTGGATTGTTTCACTAAATTTTCATTGAGCAAATATTTTAAAACCGTTGAGAAATGTCTGATGACCAAAGAAAACAGAAGGGATCTGGACTAACGTTTCTGTTTTGTGAGCTGTAAAGCACTCATTATGACTATTGACTGAGCTCATGAGAGCTGGTTAATACTTTTTGATTTGAGGCCTTGCTGAAGTTCACTATTGCATATCAAAATATTAACCCCACTTCATCTTTTTTACTCCCCTCAAAGGTTTTCTTCAAGGTTTTCCACAGAAGTGTAAAAGCGCAGCTCTAGGAAGACCCTCAGGCTCTTCTTTGGTCCAAAGCAAAATCCAAAACACTCCAACCATCTCAGCTGGGTATTCTCAAAAAATGCTAGGCTGATGTCTTTTACTTAAATGGTTATTTTTTTCTTCTATATTGCCTATGTATAAGGCATTCACAGTAAGAACAATCAGCCTTTGGAATAATCTCCGCAGGGAAGTGCTGGAGTCCCCAACATTGGACGCTTTTTAAGATTCACTGGAGAGGAGCTGGGCCAGCTCGTCTAGACTATGCTTTTGCCAAGAAAGGTTGGACCAGATGATCCTTGAGGTCCCTTCCAACCTGGTATTCGGTAATTGGAATGCTTAGAACTGGGCTCAGAACTTCATGTAGTCATTTCTGATCCTTTTTCTCATTGTTCATGACCATTTTAAACTTGATTCCTGTCCTGCAAAGTGCTCACTATCGCTCTCACTTTGATCTGTTCATGGGTTTTATATGTAGGATGGTATATATTCTGTCATTCAAGTCCTTCATTAAAATTCTGAACACTTATCAGGTCCAAAACTGGATTTTTACAGGATTCTACTTGATATATTTCCCCAATATGACAGCTATTAAAAACATCCTGGTTTCCCAGAGGGTTCTGTAGTAGCCACATGGTAACCAGATTCACAAGGTAGTTACACGGATATTACACGGAAACACTCTTACCAAAAGCTCTTCTAAAAATTCACCACTACTGTAAATTCCCCTATTGCCCAGTAGCTCTCTGTCAGCAGGAGGTGGTTAGACTGGCTAATGTGCCTACCATCAAACAAGACCCACCCTGCCCATTTCTCTGGTGATCCAGCCTGAGGTTCCAGTCACTCTGGAGGTGGGAACAGCCAAGAGTGTGACTCTGATAGGATGTGGTGGCCAAGGGCCTTCTCGCCCATCTCCTCCTCAAGCCATTGCAAGCCCATGGTGAGGGGTCATGACAGACGTTAACCAGCCCTACAGTGGTCTGCAACCGATGTGCTGGGGGGAAAGCAGGAGAGAAGTCATGATGCTATGCTGAGGTCACCAAACATAAACAGACACCACGTGGGTACCAGAGGATGGACGAGTCTCTACTAATTCTCTGCCTCTTATGGGCCTCATGCATTTCCATCAGCTTGTACAGGTACGCAATCCAAGGGAGAGTCCCCACAAAGATCACAGTCCTTGCACCATTGATGAAACAGACCATGGGACCAAGTGCACCCTAAGGAATTTTGCAGATGACACCAAGCTGTGTGATGTGGCTGACATGCTGGAGAGACAGGATGCCATCCAGAAGGACCTAGAAAAACTTGAGAAGCAGGCTCATGTGAACCTCATGAGGTTCAAGAAGGCCAAGTGCAAGGTCCTGCACCTGGGCTGGGGCAATCCACACTGGCTGGGGGATGAAGGGATGGAGAGCAGCCCTGCAGAGGACTTGAGGGTACTGCTGGATGAAAAGCTGGACATGAGCCAGCAACGTACGCACACAGCCCAGAGGCCAATGATATCCTGGTCTGCACCAGAGCAGCGTGGGCAGCAGGGCGAGGGAGGGGATCCTGCCCTCTGCTCTGCTCCATAAAAGTCTGTCTCTTGGTAACAGGCAGCAGAGAAGTGGAAGACCAAAGGAACTACAGGTTGATGAAATGAAACCAGCGGATCGCTCCTTATCGCTATTGTACAATGAAATTGGCAACCAAGATGCTGTATTTTGGCTGTAAATGGACCCTTCCTTTCCTAATGTCTTTGTGAAATTAAGTCATACAGAGGAGAATGGAGAGGACAAAGGACCAAGATGCCTTCTCCCCCAATACCTGCCAGGACAGCCATCTACAGTGAGGTGCTCCTCTTAGATATTTCACCTCACTGTACTGCTCGCACTCACCACACGGTTTTGGGAGCTCCAAGATAGATATACTTGCTTGCAATATTGTCCTGAAATATTTCCTCACTGATAAAATCAAACATCTAGATAAAGGACAAAGCAGCCTGCAAATAACTTAGGAAAACACCTATCTGGTTTGCTAAATAAATAAATAAAATTTGTCCACGTTCCTTAGAAAATAGCCTAACAATATCCTCTGGGAGCAAATATGGGGGAAAAAAAATCTTGGCTTTTTTAGAATATCAGTGGAAATTTTCCCTTTTTTTTTTCAGGGGGATTTTGCTAGGTCTCTTATGCCTTGTAAAATTAATTTATGGGAAAAAAAAAGAAAGAGACAAAAAAGTTTAAAAGTTTGCATGGCTTTCAACATGCTAGCTTCTAGTCTCAATTTCTTAGCCTTGGTTTCTTACCTGGATGCACATCTACTTATTTTGGTGAGGTTTCTCCAACTGTGCAAATATTACTCAGTGTTCTCTATAGCATCAAAGATGCAGAGCAGTCATGCCTGCTTTTCTTTAGCAAAAAGTCATATTAAGCCAATGGGTGTAATCTCGTGAACATGGCAAGCGGAGTTAACTCAAGGAAGAAGCAGGAGAGGTTTGAAAAAGTGCAGTTATATGTGGCCTTATAGAGCCAATTTGACATAATTTTAATGTAGGTCAATTACAGGGATTACAAAACCATGGCCATTATGAAATAGCCACATATAATAACAAAAGCCTGTGATATTTCATAAAAATAATAGAACTAAGTAACAGGACAGGCAAAAGAGGCAATGATTTTAACCTGGCAATAGAAGTTACTCCAGCAACATAATTTCTAACACATATTCAAGCAATCTTTTCTTTATTGGCCTTTTAAGTTTAGAAGCAACTATTCCAGAGCATGGATGCCTATCTGTTGGAAAGAAGATATATTTTACTTATACTCATGAAACATGATGCAATATAAACCAAACAGTCACGTAAGTCAAAAGGGGAGACCAGGAGACTGTGTTACTGGTTAACTTTTCCTAGAACCTCCAAATCTTGACCAGCGTGCCTTTCTTCAGGTTGGCCTCCGCGCCAAGATTCTTGGAGATGCTTTCTACTGACTCCAAGCCTTCCTAACCTGCCTCCAGAGAAATGGAGTGCCTTAAAAAAGAAAAGGCTGAAGTGGCAAAATTTTGTGCAGGGACTCAGATGTGGGGAGGCAGAGTGCATGCAGATTTCTGGGGATGGAGGTGAAGGTGGGGAGGTCTGAGGGATGGGAAGAGAGGCAGAAGAAATAGATGAACTTGATGTAGTGGAATTGACTCTTTTAGGTGACCAAATCAAAACCCAATTTTATCAGCCAATTTTCAACAAAACCCCAGTCCTATCAAGCCTATGCTACCCTGCATTTTGTGTCCTAGCTACAGCTTCTTTTGGGAATAGCTGGAAGTGGACTGACAGGTAAATAAACAATACAGCCCTGCCTGCAACTCTTCTCCGTGAGGATCTCTGATGGTTTCTGTAACTAAAAACATTCCTTAACGTTACCAAGTTAATAAAAACCCTACCCAGTTCCTAAGTCCTACTTAAACAACATCCTTGACTGGTTTAAATTTGGCCTGCCAAGGAATTGGCCATTTCCTGCCAGTCGCAAGGTGATGGCAAAGTGCGAACTAAAAAGATGCAAGGATTAATCTTCTGGAATGTTTATTTCTTCCAGGAAA
>JAVSBS010008751.1:0-13355 GCA_033124195.1 Coracias cyanogaster | reverse complement strand
CACCACTAACCTATGGCCCTCAGCACCACATCTCCACGGCTTGGAAACCCCTCCAGGGATGGGGACTCCACCACTGCCCTGGGCAGCCTATGACAGCCCTTGCCAGCAGAAATTGTTCCTCATCTCCAACCTAAACCTCCCACAGCACAACCTGAGGCTGTTTCCTCTTGTCCTGTCACTTGCTCCTGGGAGAACAACCCCCCCCTGGCTCCAACCTCCTGTCAGGGAGTTGTGCAGAGCCAGAAGGTCTCCCCTGAGCCTCCTTTTTCTCCAGGCTCAACACCCCCAGGTCCCTCAGCTGCTCCTCACCACACTCCTGCTCTAGACCGTTCCCCAGCTCCATTGCCCTTCTCTGGAAACACTCCAGTCCCTCAATGTCCTTCTGGGAGCAAGGGGTCCAAAACTGACCCCAGAATTTGAGGGATGGTCTCACCTGTTCCCAGTCCAGGCGGAAAATCCCCGCCCAAGTCCTGCTGGCCACACTGGTGCTGACACAAGCCAGGATGCTGGTGGCCTTCTTGGCCACCTGGGCACACGCAGGCTCATCTCCAGCTGCCTGTTGACCAACACCCCCAGGTCTTTTTCCACCAGGCACTTTCCAGCTGCTCTTCCCCCAGCCTGGAGCATTACAGGGGGTGGTTGTGACCCGACCACACGCAACATTGTGAAGCACGGTTGTTGTGAAGCCAGGCAACAGCCAGAGTAGATCTGGGGACAAACCCAGTTGCTCCAAATAGAGAGGCTGACAGCAACCAAGAAAGGGGACTGAGTTTTCAGGGTGGGCTGGCAGAAGGTGACGAAAGGTCTTGGCTTTTAGGCCAAGAAGAAACCAGCAAACCCAAAGGAGGACGGCACAGGACAGGAGGAGACGGGGATGGCCATCTCCTCAGGCTCCCCAGCAAGCAGGGCTGGAATCCTTGGGGGAAGTGCTTCGGGAGGAGCCGCTCTGTTTACAGTAGGTGCTGCTGAAAGGTGTCTCGAAGAAAGACAGCAATTAACAGGCCTGGAAAAAAAATATATGGCTTCTTTCCACAAAGTGCCTTTTAAGTATGTTTTTCAAGCCACTTCAAGGGTTAATGTTTAGCTGTTTATCCGGAGTTGTCGGATGTCAGCTCTTTCTTTTGACTCCTAATGGCTTATAGCCATCAGGAGGTGAAGACTCCTCAAAAGAGCTGGTGTCAGGAATGTTTTTTTATGCCCACCAGCACCCACACACCTGCAGGAGCCTGTGCTTGCAGGACAGATAGTTTACATACTTGAACCTGTATCCCAGGGACAGAGATATAAACATGAAACCAGATCCCGTCCGACACCGCTGCCGAAGCCCCTGGGCAGTACAAAGGGGTCCTTTCTCCCACACCCACCTCGGATGACCACAAAGAACCGCTCGGTTCATGCCGGCGCTTCCCAGCAAGAACAAGCTCTGCTGGTCCACGTGAAGGTTTTAGGGCCAGATCCTGTGAAGTTTTCAGCACCTTTGACTCCGGCGAATGGTGGTCGTGAAACAAAGGGCCACTCTCATGAGCAGGCTTCAAAAACCAGCTCGGTCACAAATCAAAGGCCCTCGGACAGGGAATGGGAGAACAAAGGCACAGGCTCCAAATCAATCAGAGCGCTGCTCACTCGTGACCTTCCCCAGACGAGAGATGTCACCAAGCCTAATAATTACCCCACGAGGTGCAAACAGGCTGAGCTGTTGTAAACCCAACCACCCCAACGCTTCCTCGGGGCTTCTAGAGAGCAATGGTGGAGCTGACGCCCCCAAAGACCAGATCCTTCCTCTTCCTCTTTGCTCCCAGAAGAAGTGTTGAGGCCTCCCAATCCCAGCCCATTAAGGAGCAAGTGGGCATGGGAAATGCTTTGATTTGGGGGAAGACATGGGGAAAAAAACCCATGGAAAGGGGAGATGTCCTGATCCAGAAGTGTTCTTTGTGAAACTGGTTCCTTCTCTCCTGGCAATGACTCGGGTAAGTCACGCCATAGCAAGAGGAGCTTCGGTTGTGCCAGGACAGGAATCAAAAGAAGTGCAAGGAAGTGCAATGTGGCTGATGGTGCGTTGGTGAGATGATCACCCATGGTTTGCACCTGGAACTGCTGCTGCATCCAGGCAGGGGAGGGCAGAAGGAAATTACTGCACCACCACATCTTCCATGACATGATGTCATGGTCATGTAGAATCAGAACTTTGGGTTTGTTTGGTTTTAGAAGCTCTCTGCGGAAACAGCAAGTACTGAACTGAAGCCCCTCCTGATGCGGGAGGGAGCCAGTAGCCGTTGGTTCAGCAGCTCAGGCTAAAGCACCACTGGAAGGGGAGGAGAGGACTACTAAGCCTGAAGTGTCCCCATGTGTTTAGGAACACCTTCATCTGGAGATGTGTTCGAGAAGGGGGTTTAGAGCATGTGAGCCTTCCTAAGTCCTCTCCGTGAATATGCCTGCGCTCCCCAAAAAGCTCTGCTGCCACTTTGACTTGGAAGTTTATAG
This sequence comes from Coracias cyanogaster, assembly GCA_033124195.1. Lineage (NCBI taxonomy): Eukaryota > Metazoa > Chordata > Aves > Coraciiformes > Coraciidae > Coracias > Coracias cyanogaster. The sequence goes on along the minus strand of JAVSBS010008751.1, from coordinate 10,874 downwards.
AGGATGAGTCTGACCCTGGAAGCTCTAAAAGCAAGTAGAGCAAAAGCTTCAGGCTTCTTTCTATCAGTGTCACACTGAAGATCACGGCAGAGAGAGAGACACTCAAGGTGAGAGCAGGAACTGGGGCAGATCACTGCAGCCAAGAACAAGTCATCGAATCATAGACTCACAGAATGGTTTGAGTTGGAAGGGACCTTAAAGATCATCTAGTTCCAACCCCCTGCCATGGCAGGGACACCTCCCACCAGACCAGGTTGCTCTAAGTCCCATCCAACCTGGTCTTGAGCAACTCCAGTGATGGAGCATCCACAGCTTCTCTGTGCCAGTGTCTCACCACCTCCAGAGTGAAAAACTTCTTCCTAACTCATCTAAATCTACCCTCTTCCAGTTTAAAGCCATTACCCCTCGTTCCCCCGTCTTTGCCACTGGCTTCAGATTAGGTACAACTTCCACCCGTTTTGCTTCTGGCATTTCAAAAAGCTGCTGTAACTCAAACCCTTCTGTTTGCATGCCACTGAGTTCAACAGGAAACTCATATAACAGTTTATGTTTCTTTTTCAAATCCATTTTAGTACACTATACAAAATTAAAAACCTCAGTGACCTTTAAAAACCAGCGCAAAATATTTAGTGAATGGTGTGTTTTTCCATAGTGATGGAGAAGCAGATAGCCATCTTTCCCTTTTCAAATCTCTCCCTCCTGACGGCTTCTTGAGGGTCTGCTCCATCAAAGCCCTGCAGCTTGGTCAGGGTCCTTCTGTGTGACTCAGTGCATGTATCCCTAAAACAGCTAACACAAAGTAGAGGGCTCTAAATTGATCTTTGTGCAGTATTTCCAGATCTGGAGGGACAAGGTGCTGTGAAATAATGAAATACTGTGCCTCTTAGCTCACAAAAAGTAAAGTTGAGCTAATAAGGTATCAGTTGGCAACTTGCAGAAACACCCATAAAATGGTTAAAATAGATCAACATAAACCTCATTGGAAACATGGATATGGCCCTTCAGGTTCTGCTCGTAGACGTTCCAGGGTCCTTACAAGCGCACGTGATCAATGAAGAGTCCCATCGCTGCATTCAAAACCAGCCTGCAGCCTTAGCTCTGACCCGCGGGCACACCTACCACACCACAACCTGTTGCTACTGGTACGCACTGGGATGGGATGTCCCCCTGTGCCTCAAGGAGCCAGAGGGAAAAGGGAGCTGTGATTCATCACTCCCTCCCCTCCAGACCAGCGTGTGGGATTTCCTTCCATGCCTGGGGCTAGGCTGCCTGCCAGATGAACGGTCTGGTGAAGTTTGTGTTGTTTTGTCTTTTAATCATAGAGCAGCACTGGCGAGCTGAGAGTATTTACTTTTCATCTGCCATCCGGGAGCCAGAGCTCCAATGGCTGCAGCTTTGGCTGGTCCCAGTAGAGCTGTGGGATCAGAAACATCTCCTTGATGGCACCGGTCCGAAGTACGGACAGGCTGGTGGAGAAGGCCTGGCTCTGTCTCCAGCAGCTCTGCAGGCAGCAGATGTGTATCATCTCCTGTCCCCTTCCCTGGGGTTGGCAAGGCAGAACTATGCCTTCCACGTGGTCCTGCTGACATGGACCACCATCTACAGCCACCACCGGGCTTGTACCACATGAAGCAGCTCATCCCTCTGGAAAGCGGTCCTGGAGAAACGCTCCCGAACAGCTGGAGATGCCCGAACCGCTGCACGACGCAAGAAGCAATATGCTGACAGCCCCTAATGCCACCAGAGCTTGTGCTCCAGGCGTGAGCCGGGTTTTGTAACCACCACATTGTGGCACAGAGCTGAGACCGATGAAGCGGAAGAAGATAATTGCAAAGGCAATTGAAACGTGTAGGTGGGAGTTACCTTAAGAGAAACTATCAGCAGTGCAATATTAACTATAACTCACAAACTATGACCAGAAAGAGATCTTTGCTGGTCCTCCTTCCCATCTACCACAGCTATCTACAACATCTTTCTGTTCTCCAACGCATCGCCAGGGCTCACCTTGAGCGCCACTCGTAGCACATGATGAGAAGGTCCTGCTTCGGTTGCAGAGGCGGACACTGGCAGGAGGAATTTGTAAGAAGAGGCACTTGAGACAGAGGAATTGGCGTCGAAGACTTAAGTATGTCTTTGACTTCAACCACAGTTGTGATCTCGTTGCAGTTCCCTCTTTCGACGCTTTTTACTTTAGCGTGGATGACTGCGATTAGAAAAACAGAGGCGTGAGAACAGCAAACAGCCTCAGCAGTTTAAACACATCTCAAAATTAAATAAAGCGTATTACATCGAAAGCTGTTGTTCTGGCTGTGAACCTAGAGCTACTTCTCCATGTGTGGGCACGTACGGTGGCTTAGAATAACAGAGGCCTGATCCCGGTTTGGTTTTCAGTAGGGCTGTTGACAACTGTGAAATTAAACATGTGCTTAAATCTCTGCCAGATCAGGCCAAGCGATCTCGCCTGGAATCGCACACACAAACAGCTCCTTTGACTCGGATTTAAACAACCCCTCGCGTAAACGGGACCCGTTCTGTAGCCACATCTGGCCATTTCCAATTAAGTAGGGAAGAATTTACCTCACTGAGTGCGAGTTCAGCCTTTTCAACAATAAAATCATTTCCCTCTAGGCTGCATCCAGGGACTAAAGTCTTTTCTTAACTATAAGAAAGAAGGGAAGGTTTGGAACAAGTAGTCAACTTCTAAGAGGCTCAGGATTGTCATGATTTACTTGGTCTATACACTTTTCATCATTCGCTTTTGGAGTATCCATCAATATTAAGATCCTCACATAGCACAGACTCTGGAACCAGTTCTTCTGACTCTGAACATACAAACATTCATGGTTTTGCTTTTTATTGAGGAAATCTGCACGGATGCAAGAAGGTGAGACTGTGTAGATTGCTCTGAGGATGATCCCTGGTTATTTGCAAGCCCTCGCAGTACCTACCACCGCAGCATTGCACCCCTTCTCTTCTGAGAAGGACCAAATCAGAGAAATAAAGCATGATTTTTACACAAAGGACTTTGTCTCTAGGAAATGTCAAAATAGGAAGGATCCTATTATCATAACACTCTTCACTGAATGAAGCGTGAGAAGTGTAGGTACCACGGGGTGGGTGATCAGCCTGCACCGATGCTGCCCCTGGTCAAAGGCTTTCAAATGGACCTACAAATATTTCAAATAAACTTCACAGGTAGAAAACAGGAGACCAGCAATTTTCATGCAGTCTGGGCTTGATGTGCTAACTCATCTAACAGCCACAAAACACGAGGGATTTCTGTTTTGGAGACTCACAATCCATTTTCAAGTCAGATTGAAACCAAGTTTTGACCAGCTGTTTGGCTGCACATGTTATTTTTCAAGATCTCAGGAAAAAAAAAAGGATTTTATTTGCAATTTGTTCTTGTCTCTCAGTTCATTTTCCATATGAGCATGTCTATTTATTTCAGGGGAGACTGAATAAAAATCAACCTCTCAAAACCAAAATCTCAATTTCACAAGTTCAATGGAACTAAATTTTGGGCTTTTTATTCAAGCATCTCTCCCTCTGAAGTCACCGCAATCAGAATTGGTGTGGCTAACACCTGTAGTTCCGTTCGGAGCAGTCATTTTATATCCTATATTTCAGAGAACTGTGCAAGTTCATTGTCCCACCTGGACCTGCCACTATGTCATACCGAGATGGAGGAAGGAGCTACATAAAAAAATACATGACATAAATGCACCAAAACGCTATGACAAAAAAAGCACCTACAATTAAGAGCAACTTGCTCTAGTGAGAAGTGTCCCTGCCCATGGCAGGGGGGTTGGAACTACACGATCTTTAAGGTCCTTTCCAACCCAAACTGTTCTATGATTCTATAAGTTAGATGTTCAGCTTGATTATTCCCACCAAAGTGGAGTTTGGAAGTTTTTTTTTGCCCTGTACTAAGAAAGAAGCAAAGAACGACTAACTTATTTTCATTTGATATCAGACAAATAGGGACTGATTTGATATAACTACTCTATTGCATAAGAACTGAATACAGCCCTTGAAGAAACAGCTGTCATCTGAGAAAAAGCCCCAAACATGCCAAAAAGCACAATACCGAAAGTTAAATTCATAGTTCATAGGGGTTTTCAATCAACATTACAGACATTTCATCTGGTATTTATCTAGATTAGAGTTCTCCCTGACTCCCAGCATCAGAAAATTGAGGCGGGGGGAGCCAAGGGGGAAGAGAGACGAATACTTATATCGTCACGCAACACACGACAAAGCTATCGACCACCTCTCGGCTGAGTGATGCAAATTGTCCCCGAATTCAATTAATTCCTGACAATTCCACACCGGCTGAAACTCTGGCTAGCAAGTAGAACACCGCACGAATTTCTAAGTAAGAACTTTTAACCTTGCCTCAGCTTCGTTCACATTTACAAGTTTTACTGAGGTCTCCAACCTCTGGTTATTCCACGCTGCCGGAGGAAAACAGGAGCTGGCCAAGCAGCACACGGTCACACTCACACCCAGACGTGATTGCACTTAACAGAGTGACCTTCACCCAAGCAAGGACCCTTTCTGCAGAGCGACCTGTTGATCCCAACCCACGTTTCTGACATTTCGCCGCTTTTACCACCAACACACCATCATCTGCGCAGGCAGCGGTAGCCAGGGAAGTGTGGGGCTTGGGAGAGGACGGTCGGTCGTCCTAAAAACCCACTGAAGAAAGGCTGCGGTGGAGCGATGTGGTGAGGTCTGGGTGGGTGCAGCACCCCATGGAGCGGGCGAATTTGCGGGGGGCACAGAGGAGGGTGGGACGGGCAGAGTGAAGCATCTTTCCCCCCCATCCCGTGTACTTACTGTAGCTGTAGTTCTTGGCCAGGTAGGTGGACAGCGTGGGCTTTGTCTTTCTGCACCTGCACCGCTCTTCAAGGGAAGAGAAGGGGAAACGGTTGAGGGGTGTCAGGGGGACGCCTGGCTCCGGGGAGGGGGAGCCGGGGGGCACCGCCTGGGGCTCACCCTGGCCGCGGCTCTTGCAGTCGGGCTCCGGGGGTCTCTCCGGCACCAACACGCCCTGCGTGAAGTCCGTCCACTTCACATCTGCAAACGGGGAAGGGAAGCCCGTCGGGGCATGAACCGTGGGGTCGAATGAGGGAAGGGGTGGGGGGGGAATCCCAGCCCAGGCACCCCACGGCGGGGAGAGGGGGTTCTCCCCACCGCCCCGGCCAGCCGCCCCCGGGGCTCTCACCCTCCGGCAGGTCGGTGACAATGGCCTCGGGGGAGATGCAGACGCCGCGGTCGTAGACGGGGAGGTCGTCGCAGGCGAGGCTCTCGGGCCAGCTGTGGTTGTAGCGCCGCATGATGGGCTCGCAGCCGTCCCGGGCGCGCTGGCAGACGGAGCGGCACGGCTTGATGGGGTCGTAGAGGAACTCCAAGGTGCAGATGGGAGCGTACATGGCGCAGAGGAAGAAAGGGAGGACCGGGCTGCAGCCGGTGGCCACCAGCTCCTCGTACTGCTCGATGGCGAGGACGGCGTTCTCCTGGGTGCTGTGGTGGAGGTGGTTGGGCATGCGGGTGATGTTCCAGGGCATGGGGCGGCACATGGGGATGCGCACAGCCTCGCACGGCGCTCCCTGCGCCCGCGGGCTCACCCGCAGCCACAGGGACACCGCCACCAAGGCGCGCAGCATCCTCCTCCTCCTCCTCCTCCTCCTCTTCCTCCTCCTCCGCCGCTTCTCCCGGCTGCCATGGACCTCGCGGGACCGCACTTATACCGGCGGCACGAGTGACGTGGGGCCGAACGTGCTCCCTTGGCAGCCCCGTTCCTCCCGGGGGGTGTGTGTGTTTGTGTGTGTTGGTGTGTGTGTGTGGGGGGGGGTGTTTTGCTGTGCCGGCACCGTGACATCACCTCCACCCCGTGTGATCCCCCGGCGACATCACCGCGGCGCTCGCCCCTTTTCAGTTTTCATCCGTGTCACAAATTCCTTCAGGTGGAAGGAGCTCGGGGGTGGGGAGGAACCCGAACCGGACGGATGCCAGGGAGGAGGAGGAGGAGGAGGAGGCGGGAGGGATGCGGGAGCTGCGGACGGAGCCCCCCCCCACACCCCTTTCCTGGGGCTGAACTTCACGCTGCCTTTCCCCACGGGACACGCAGCGGAAACTTTTTGCGGGCTCGGGGGAGCTCCGGCGGCTGTTGCCGCTGCCCCCCCCGCCGAGTCCCCTGTGGACGGACAGACAGACAGACAGACAGACGGGGCAGCTGCTCTTTGCTCGGGACGGGGGACCCCCGCCATGGGCCGCTCCGCGGCTGTGGGGCTGATGCCGCACCCCAGTTCTGCAGGGGATGAGCTCGGTGCCAGGTTGTGGCCTGGGAAAACCCCCGCAGCTGCCGGGCCTGCCCTGGCCGGGGCACGGGCAGAGCTCAGGCCCGGGCGCCGCGGAGATGGAGCCCGTGGGGGCACACACAGGCTTCCCCCTCCGGGGAACAACGGCTGAGGGGCGGGCAGCGTGCCGACCCACGGAAAACCCGTCCCTCAGGAGCACCGCGGAAGCGCCTCCCGAGCCCACAGAGTGCCCACAGGTACCCCCCACAGCTCGGGGCCTGCAGGTGCCCCTCGGGGCATGGCTCCCCGGGGCCCAGCACGGGCAAACCCTCCTGGTGCCAGGAGAGCGGGGCACGGCGGGGCCGGGGCGGGGGAAGCCTGCTCTGCCTGCCTCCTGCTCGCCCACATCCCGCTCGTCACGCAGCGGCCGCCTCTCCCCGGCTGCGGCGGTTGCGGGTTTGGAGGCGGGCCGCCCCCGCCCTCCCCTCAGCCTTCCCCCCGCTTCCCCGGCCCGGCCTAGGCCGCAGGCGGAGCGGGACGCGGAGCATGGCGCGGGCGGCGGGCGGGCTGAGGCTGAGGCTGAGGCGGCCAGGGCCCGGCCCGGGGCTGGGGCTGCTGGTGCTGCTGGTGCTGTGCGGCGGGGCGGCGGGGGCCGAGCCGTGCCAGGCTCCGCGGCAGTGGGAAGGGCGCACCGTGACCTACGAGCACGGCACGGGCCGCAACACCCGGGCCGCCGTCTCCTACGACGGCCCCAACCAGCGGCTCCGCGTCCTGGAGGAGAGGAAGGCCCTGATCCCCTGCAAGAAGTAGGTGTCCGCGGCGGGGCCGGGGGCGGCCGGTGCCGAGCCCGCCGGCGCCTCCCGGCAGCAGGACGGGGAGGGTTTGGGGGTGTCTCCCGCCTTGCCGGCCGGCGCCTCCCCTGCGGGGGACGGGGGAGGCCGAGCGGCTCCCGGGGGGCGGCTGCTGGGAACGGCCCGGGGGGGAAGAGCTGTCCCCGGCATCGCGGGCACCCTGCCCCGCGGCTGTGAATACACCAGAACTACACCTACACCCAGGCCTAGATACCTGATCTGTTTCTCTATCTCATCTGTATCTCTAGATACCTAATCTATTTCTCTATCTCATCTGTATCTCTATATCTCTAGATATCTAATCTATTTCCTTTTCTGTATCTCTGTATCTCTAGATACCTAATCTATTTCTCTATCTCATTTGTATCTCTGCATCTCTAGATATCTAATCTATCTCATCTGTATCTCTATATCTCTAGATATCTAATCTATTTATCTCTCTCATCTGTATCTATATCTCTAGATATCTAATCTATCTCTATATCTCTAGCTAATCTATATCTCTATATATCTAATTTATATCTAGATATCTATCTACATCTATCTCTATCTCTATCTACATCTATCCCCATATCTATCTACATCTATCCCTATATTTATCTACATCTCTTTATCTGTCTACATCTATCTATATATATATCTATATACTATAATAATAAAGCTTATTCTAATAACGATACAACTTATAATGAATAATAATAGTCTATGACGATATCTATGGCTGTGTATCTAATCTGCCTCTCACTGTCACTGTCTATGGGTCTAATCTATATCTCTGTCTCTCTGTAGCTATATTTAATCCACATCTCTATATCTGTCTACATCTACACCTATGCCTACATCTCTCTCTATTTACATACATATCTGTATCTCTGTCTAGCTATATGACTGCACCTATTATAATAAATCTTATTATAATAAAGATATAATAAGTAATAATCTACAACTATACTTATACCTATGTATCTAATCTATATCTATAGATCTGTCTACATCTCTGCCTATGTCTACATCTACATCTATCTTTATATCTCTTTCTATACATACCTATATCTCTCTTTATATGTGTATCTATCTGTATGGTTATACCTATAGACTGTACCTATATCTATCTTTATCTCTGTATCTCTCTCTCTCTTGATTTATGATCAACAGCATCAGCTTTTTACCCTTGGAGAGAATTCCTTTGTCCCTACTATTTTATTTTTTAAATGTATTGGGAACCGACTCCAAAAATACAGCCCCAGAATGTGATGTATAATGAGTGTAATGAAGAGATTACCCTCAAATGCAGGAGGAATGTCACGGGATGGGGTTGTTTCTAGCGCAGTCGTTTGTTAACACGTTGAGTCTGCGTGCCTTGATGTGCTGGAAAATAAGCGTAGAAAAAGCTGGATGAAGAAGACTCTTTATTTCTCCTCAACCTGCCAAGCTCAGGCCCTGAGAGGTGATGGGGAAGAAACGAGCAGCACAGAGAGGTCTTCCTGAGCGATTTCTGGGTTAAATCAGTAACTCCCAGACACCGTGCCAAGACGTGCCTGCCCGTGTGAGGGTTGCCAGTCTGCCCATACCTCTGCCTCTCCCACCTAAAAGCTGTTCCGATAATAGTGCGTCTCTCACCTGCACGAGCCAAGGTGAACAAACGCTGTATCATCCAAACTAAATGGCCTCTGCTATTGAAAGATCAATCTTGCTTTTAGCTCCTGGCTTTTTTTCCTGACAATGATCGATTTCTTACCAACAATCACATAGCCATTGTTTTAATCTTTCCAGAGTGTATGCACATCCTCAGGCCGCCTTCTGGCAGTCCCCAAACGCTCTTAAAACCGGTTTATGAGTTTCATTTTCAACCTTCGCTTGCCCTCATTGTGAGCTTTTTGCTTTATTACTGTTTTCGTACAGGAGCCATATGAGGAATGTTAGAAGAAATATATAATTAGCTGCTTGTTGGTGGTCTGCTACCACACAACACAGAGTCTGACGTGGACCTGTGCTCACACTCTCCTCCTTTTACAAGTTCTAGGCTGACCTTTGTGTTTGACAAGCATGAAACCACTCTACAGAGCCCTACACAAGCCTTTTCTAGCTTCTAAGTTGTACTGAGCTCATTTCTTGAAGCTTACGTTTATTTTGTTTGAACACTTGCTTTTAAGATTGAATAATTATTCTGCATTTTGCCTGATTTTGCCTTTTGCCAAGGTCTACTCTTCTTACATTTTTGATAAATATTTGCTCTGGAGCCGGTCTCGTCTGGACTGATAGGGTTAGAAAGGGTCAGCGCAGACAGGTGCACTTGAAGCATCTCTCTGTTGGTTTTTCCTGTGTTACTTCTTTGCTGTAGACAGTCCCTGACCTCAGGGATCCCCGCTGGTTCCAGGCTGACCGTATCTTCTGCCATCCAAAAGTGGAGGGTGGTTTTGTAGCGTGCGCGGCTTGTCTCTGCTCAGGGCGTGACCCAGCTTCCATTGAAGTCCACGGGAAGACTTCCATCGACTTCAGTGTGTGTTGGACAGGGCCTGGAGAGGTGCTCACAGCTTCATCTCGCTGTGGACACAGTGAGTCATCAGCTGAAGCCTTCAGAAGTTAGAGGCGAGGGGATTTATCCTGCCCTTTGAAAAATAACCTCTCCCCCTCTCCGCTTTGGCGTTGGCAAGAAAAGGGTAATTATGCCGAGGCAGTGACTACAAAAGCAACAAGAAAAATAGCGCTGTCCTGGGCTCCGAACAAATTTCAGTCTGAATTTGCACGAACGGACACATTTTGCTCCTATCAGATGTGACTTACGTGCAGCAATCAGGGTTGGCCTACGACCAGATTTTTACACAAAGTGTTTTCTGAAGCTTGCGAGCGTGGGCCTTGACCAGACACAGCCCCGGTGAAGTTAGTTGGCTGCGGTTAATCGGGGACACAAAGATCTGCCTGCGTGGAAGGGCTCGCGGGCTCATAACCACAGGTAAACCTGAAACTTTCAGGTTTTATTGTCGTTACACGTTTAAAATTCATGTAATTTGCTATGTAGCATTTTCATACCTACATCAACCCGGTGTTTTAACTCAGCACCTGAAAAATAACCATAAGATAGGTAGCCCGTCATTAACATCACTCCCTTGCTCACCAGTTGTTGCAAGAACATCCAAGATGCAGTGATGATGTTGGTAAGGGCTGCCTGTTCCCATCGCAGCTGTCACCTGCCACCAAGCGCATGCCTCGCTCACTGTAGAACCACGTGGAGCTGGTTCGTTAAAGCAGTCACTGATGGTTGTTTCAGCCAGCTTGGGTCATCCCTTTGACGGCCTGCACCCCAGCTTAGAGTGTAAAGGTTCCAATGGTGATCCTAGGCTGAGCTTTTTAGAGGAGGACCTGTTCCACTTGGATTCTCTTTTGGTTTTGTGTAGCGCTCGGTTGTTAGCAGGAGAAAAGAAAAGGAATCAAACAGAGGTTTTTATTGAGTAGTTTGTGCCATTTTCTGTTTGGAGGAGGTCATGCCAGTAAGGTTATGATGTGATGTGAAAGGAGAACACTTGGAATGGGTCACTAGAGCTGTTGAGGCAGAGCTGTGTCACGTTACCTGTTAAGCACAGGACATGGTTTTTGGTCCTTTATTGTCTGCCTCATGGAGTTAGTTCCTTCTAGTTAGTAACTTCTTTGCTGTGAAGGTGCCAGAGCCTGGCCCAGGCTGCCCAGAGAGGTTGTGGAGTCTCCTTCTCTGGAGAGATTC
>JAVSBS010008750.1:0-24593 GCA_033124195.1 Coracias cyanogaster | reverse complement strand
TGCTCAGCATTGATCAGATCCCCTCTGAGGCTTCTCTTCTCCAGCTCAGCAGCCCCAGGGCTCTCAGCCTTTCCTCACACAGAGATGCTCCAGTCCCCTCAGCATCTCTGTACCCTCCACTGGACTCTCTCCAGTAGCTCCTTGTCTCTCGAACTGGGGAGCCCAGCACTGGACACAATACGCCAGAGGTGGCTTCACTAGGGCAGAGTAGAGACTGCTGGCCAGAGTCTTCTGAATGCACCCCAGTATACCATTGATGCTTCAGAGGGAAGCCAAGATGACCCATTATGCAGAGATTTATATGGAACAGGCCATTTCCTTCCTGACCCTACAGCTGTTAGCTTCGATAAAGTTTAGTCACACATACAAAAGACGGTCTTAGAGTTCTCCAGTTAGTTTTGGAATCAAATTACTTCCCAGAGCACAATTTCCAGAGTTATCCGCACCTCTCTACAAGGGAGCTCCCGCTGATCTGTTTTGAATTTACCTACCCTTGATACGCTGCCAAAACTCTAGTTCTCCTGGTGTCGCACAGGAAAAGAGACCATATGAAATACTACTGCACTGAACCAGACCATTATCTGTGTGGGTCCAGCTTGATCTCAGGTTTTGGTGAAAAGGTATCTCAAGTCCAGTACGGTCTCGCTTCTTTTGCGGCCAAGTCATGAATTGTGCTATCTGAAACTCGCTCCAAGGTTAGGGGGTGCAATGCAACAGAAAACATGAGCTCTGAAGTCATCTCTGACTAATTACTGCCGCCCTGTAAGCCCAAATCTTCAACAAAGAGGAGCATTCCCTCATCTGTACAGAAAGTAGACAGGAAATGCTGCAGAGTCCAAACGTTAGGTTCAGCGCCTTCCACTGTCCCAACAGGAAGCTGAGTGGGAGCGGGCTGGGAACTGTTCAACCCAAAATGCTGCTCAGAACACAAGAAATTCTTCCCTAGCCTTGCCAAAAGCGCAGTTTAGTGCAGCTACCTCCAAAGCAACTGTGACGTGACAAAACGTCTGTGTAGGTTATTTTAAATTACCTCTCAGAATCTCTCTATGCCACACTCAAGCCTCCAAGCCTGGGTGACAGGAAGGACGCACCAAGATGGATAAGGCAGTCTGTGCTTGCATGGGCACAAACATGCCAGGAGAAAAAGCACTTAGGAAGCTTCCTCCATGGCTCACAGGCAGAATGCAAGGAAGGATCCTTGCCTCTCTCTCCAGATAAAATACCACATTTTCCACCGCTTTGTCAGGATTCTGGTTTCCTAAGCTGAAAAGCAGATGCAGAGGCCCGTGCCACCAGGCCCAGCAGCGCTCAGTGCCAACTCTGTTGTGTTAACTGACTGCAGGTGTGGGCAGTCTGGGCCTTCCTGAAGCAGAGGAGGGAAGTATGTCAGCAGTACTTACCTCCTGAATAGCCTGTGGACACCGTGCGTACAACACAAACATGTGGGCGTAAAGGACTTCTCCAGAGTCCACCTGGAACTCGACATCACTTAAGTGGGGGTTGTTGACCATTGCACCAAAATCTCCAGCCAGCAACCTGAGAGAGGACTAGAACACAGAGGGAATGCAAAGACAGAGGTTATGTTACAGATGTCAAACATTTCCCTGAAAAGTAAGAATGGAATAACCCCAGTACCGCTGTACTCTGGGCCTCAGTTTGCACACGCTGTCTCCTGAAGATAATCATCAGCATTATCAATTTCAGGTCTTCCACACAACAAATAGGCAGACAAGCCTAACAGACACTTCTGGCTTTGTTTTCCTGCACTTTTTCACGGTCTGGCCGTTGTGAAGAAAGAGCAGTCATGTTGTGTTCTGCTGTACTTGTTCTGCCTTGTATTACAGCACATTATCACCCTCAGATCTTCACCACACCATTTCCTGATGTGGTCTAGCCGCTGCCTAGAGCTGGCCTCTCGACTGACTGCCTTCCACCGCAGTTTTAGGAAACTGTAATTTCCACTTCAATGGACTTGGACTCAATTCACTGTGATTAGAGTAAGAGGAAAGAGGATGACTCAGAGATGGGGTAATGAGTCTTTCTTCTTTCACTCACTGTCTCACACTGACAGCTGAGAAGTGCAGGTCTGCAACAAGGGGTCCACATAGAATAAAGCCAATGTAGGCATCAAGTTCAAAGGAATGTTGGTGCTTGTTACTGAAACTCCTTTTGAAAATTCCATTCAATTAAAAAAAAGAAACTTAATTTCTATTAACATTTTAGAACCTCTTGCTGGAATTCTGGGGTGAGTTTGTTGATGGAGTTACCTGTGAGTGGCTACTGGCGCTGGTAAGGCAGGCCTGGGGCATGCTGCCAAAGACAGCACTGATGAACGCTCTGTTTCTGCTCTGGAGCTGCTCCCAGTACAAACCCAGCCCAGGCAATCTTCTCAAGACCTGGACCTCTCTAGGTATGTGTTGTGGCTCTGGAGGTGGCTAGCGCTTCAGAGCAGTGTGAAATACCCTGAGCTCACAGTTGAGAAGCTGAGGTCCATAGTTAACACCCTAATCATAAAATCATTCAGGTTGGAAAAGACCTCTAGGATCATCTACTCCAACCTTCTTCATTGACCTTGTGCTTTTCAAACCTATTGCAGAGTTGAGGAACTGCAAGTTTTATTCCAGTGAACACCTGCATGAGATGCAGTTCCACCTGGAACAACACAGCTCTTTATTTTATTAGCAGGTTTCTACATTAGCAATGACTGTGGAAACCCAACCTTTCTACTCGCTCCAGTATGTGTTCACTGGCAGCTAACACCAGTTAGCACCAAAACAGCCGCACACACCAGAACACTTCTTCCAGGCCTTCATAGGTGGGCCAGAGAAGACTCTGCATGTCGTGGCATTGGAGTGGACTGATCTCCAAGGGGAAGACAGGAAACTCAGTCTGGAAACTAAGCTGCTGTTTCTTGCTTTCTTATTCTTGGCAGGTAGGACACCTGCAAGACAGTACCTCAGGACGCCAGCAAACACAGCTCCTGATGCTACGTTCCAGGCAGCAAGCCTGGAACAGCTTTCTGGCTGATGCTAAAATTGACTCAGGAATAGGGAAATTAAATAGGGCCAGAAACCTCCAGGCTGCACCATTCTCTGTGCAAAGCAAACAGGCTGGTCTGAAGACAGCTTGCAGTGAGGAACACAGCAGAATACTCCCTCCTAAGGATCAGGGCAGCTAGATGGGACTCCACAAAGGTGACAAGGGTCTTAAGCACGGGTGGGGGGATATGTTACCCATGTGATGGATGTGTCTGCTCTATGGGGTTACACTCTGTGCTCATATAAAGCACAAATATCTCCCGCTGGCAATCCCAACTCTTCAGCAACAATTCATTTGCTCAGGAAAACTACCACGGAATCAAACTAAATCTGAAAAAATGATCATACTGGTTTTGCTGGTAGCAACTGTGTTTCAAAAAACAGGTTTTGTACTCTAAAGGCCTCTGGTTTAATAGACTCAGAAGCTTATAAAACAATACAGTTTTTCCTGCTAAGCATTTTTTTTAAATACCCCCACAGTTAACTGGAATGCTCAAGTTTAGTAGCTTCCCACCTCACAGAACTGTCTCCTTTTAGAAGTCTCTTAATTCTATTAGCACAATATGAAAGTGCTTTTTCAAGGCACCAAAATTTACCTGGCATCAAAAGCTACTACTTTTCATGGCCCGATTATTTATTATCAAACCAAAGGTACCAAGTTTCACCAGATAAAATGGATGACACTGGTAAGATGATGAACTAGGGCTTTTTTTATATCACTTCAACTGAAGAGTTGAAGAGAATACTAGCCTGTATTCTTAATCTAGTCGCCATAGAAAGCACACTGATTTCCAAGCTAGATCCTCTAGTACGTGTTCCCACAACTGAGGATTTTCTATATTAAGTCTTTTAACAGCTTACATTAGCAGCAAAAAAGTGCTCATCTTCCAAGAGCCTCAGAGCATTCCACATCACCTACCAGGCTTTTTTGCCAGGTGGGAGAATTTAGTGTGGGTCAGCCTGTCCTTGCAAGAATTTTCTCTTCCACTGCAAGGCATGGCATGGAGAGGAAGGTGACAGAGGAGGAACCATCCAAAGTAGCTGGGTGTGTGAGTCTGGAGGAAGCACCAGGCAACTCCATCTCTCCTGGGCTGCAGTCAATTTCCTCTTGGAGAGCTGGGGCATTAAAGAAGAGTGGTGCAGCTGCACCCCTGGTTCCTACCCACAAATAACACAACTCTTTAACCTGGTTCTCTTTTATAAACTATGCACAGACTGGCCTCATGTGACCTGTCATTTTAAATCATCTCTCTCATCAGGTAGGATAAGGACTGAAAACCCCACAGGCCGCATGTGGGCATCAATGAAATACCACCGCGTGTGCCGAGCTTGCCTGTGCCCATGATGACTCCTGAGTGGCTTGGAACTTTAAGCACCTCTTTGTTTCTGTGGAAAGGAATGGGAAATATTCCACACTTCCTTGAATTGCACAAATGCAATAGCTTCTTTTTATAGTGATAAACAAATACCGAAAAAAAAAAAGGAAAAAAAAAAAAGGGTTGTCCTTACTCTTTTACAGCTTCTCATCAGGAGGCTCTTCTCTTTGGATGGGGGCACAAAGCCACTACATGGAATATCACTGGAAGTCGGTTCTCCTCCTCGAAGAAGAAAATGCACATCACAAATCACATATGACTTCTCTGCGAGCCAGTGATGTAAGAGCTCCTAACAGGACCCTTGCCGTGACAGCCTCTCCCTCGACGCAGTACCAGAGGGCTCGCCTCTGGGCTGTGCCAGGCTGTGGGTACCCCAGTATCATCCAGCCGTGAGCAGCACCAGTCCCACGCAGATCTGTCTGGGCCATAACCATCTCAATGGAAGAAACACTGAGTGCCACATGCTTTTTTGGTTTTAACATCTTGGTTTTCCTCCAGTGGGAAAACTACGACACAGAGCAGGCTGGGACATGCCATGGTTTCATCCTAGCACACAGGCAGAATGTGTCTTGGATCCACATTTCAACCTAGGCAAAATGCTGTGGGCTTCAGCGCTCACAGGCAGCCAGGGAAACCAGTTCTGCACACCCGGGGCCCTGCGGTAGTCTAGAGAGCTCACCGAACAGGGCACAGAGTAACAGGAAGAATGAACGTCTTCAGAAATGGGCTCTGGTGCCTGCAGAGTGGCTTTTCTCCACCTGGTCTCACTTACACACACAATACACGTTCATACGTGGAAACTCCCTCGCCCAGGAAGCTCTATCTCCGCTGAAATCCCAGGAGTGGTTTTATAGGATCAGGAATCATTTACTGCAGTTTAGAAGGGGAAGCGAGGAACATTATACCCAAGTGAAAATGCAGACAGGTGAACTTAGCAAGCTTGTTCTCTTCTAGAGGTTACCAGGAGACCCACAGTTTGTTTTCCTGAACACCCAGCCCAATCTCAGGGGTATAATTGACCTTGAAATGTGCTGTTGAGCACCACATGCAACTAGGACTGGGGACATCAGAGAGCTGCTCATAAAGGAATTCTAGGTGTTGTATTTTTTCAACCTTGTATAGGTACGGATAAACCTCAGGTTTGTGTAGTCAATGTACCAACATAAAATCGTCCCCCTCTTGCGCATCTCTCTCATCCAATTGTCTCAAGACCTCAAAAGACAGTGCATGTAACGGAAAGACTGTCCAAATCGTAGGGATGAGGATTTTGCCCTAGTTGTTGAACATGTGCGGGGATACGTTTAAGGGAATTTAAAAAGAAAATTTAGTATTTGCTGTCCAGGAGTTCTTTTAAATGCTGAGATTTATGAATCATTTCAGAAACATCAGCTTGATTGTACGTAAGGCTTACTGCAGAAAAATGTCCCCCGCCCCCCGTATCACCTCTTGGCTCAACACCACCATCCTGTGGGTGCTGTCATGGCTCTCCTAACTTAACGCAGCCCAAGTCCAGCTCTGTGAAGCTGAAGGGACAAGGGACGGGGCTCACAAAACTGCCAGAACTCACCTGGCTGGTCCGCTGCCTGAGCATGGTCACCATCAAGGTTCCACTGAGTAAGGGTAAGTCCCTCCTTGGCCAACTCAACTAGATCCTGCAGGGTCTGAACATCCTTCTGGCTGCAAGATAAAAACTGGTCATCTCCTTCAGGGCCCGACTTGGATTCGTCAGAAGTTTGGCCTCCAGTCTCTGTGCAAGTGGGCTCAGGAGAACGGAGATCAGGCTGAATTTGCTGAGATCCTTTTGGCTGATCAGATCCAACCGATGGCTGAAGGTTCTCTGGCTTCTGATTCTGATCAAAAGAGAGGGGGGGGAAAAAGACACCATAAATTAGGTCTCATTTTATGTATTTGCAGAGCTCAGAATATAGTCTCTACTTCATACTCTTGAAACATCTAGTAAAGGATTACAGGGTATTCCCCAGGTACAGGAGCTTCTGAGGCAAAAGCTCTCTGCAGTTTTATGAAGGACTCTCCAGAGATAAGACAGCTCCAAGCAGAAGAAAGGAAACTACAACAAAAAAATGCCGAAAAGGTGGTTTCTCCAGGAACATGTCTGGGCAGGCAATTGCCAAGCAGGGAGAAAGGATGGTGGAAATGCTCCCACTCCAGTGTCTCAGGATTTCATTATAGCTGGAGCGCTTGGCAGCAGTCACAGCTGAAGCTCTCCAGGTGCTTCTGTTCCGAGTTCTGAAATGCTTTTACAGTTACATGTAACTAAATCAGGCTTTCACTTTGAAGCTGATATTTTCCAGGTTTGGTCTCCGATTCCCAATAAAAATAGTTTTGTTTGTTTATTTCTAAGTAAAAATGGTTTGGCCGTTTCTATGAACGGAAAGAATCAGAGGGCAAACACACTCTTGCCATCATTTTAAAGGCCTTCCTACTTTCTATTCTTAAACTTCTCTGGCAGTTTTTTGCTTGAATGAAAGGTCAAAAATCTTCACAGAATGCAGTCCCTCCACTCCAGCCCCAGCCTGCAACAAGCCGGTGAAAAACTCTGGGCTTTGACTAGGGAAGAAGCATTAAATAAAGCACCTACATACACACTGTAGTTTTTGAACAGAAGCACCAAATAATTATTCAAGGAAAGAATGAGGGAAGGAAGAGAAGCGATATCCCTCTTCTCAGAGAGCAAGTATGTGATGAGAGGAGAGACTAAAAGAGCTTTGTCTATTTCCATAGGCGCTTTTTAAAAAACCACAGAGCATTCAGAGGCAGGAGATTCAGGTGAAAAACAGAACAAAATGATGCAACTGAAAACTGTATCAAAGCTGGTAGGCACCAAGAGGGAACGGGATGCACAGGGAAAGCCTGAAGTGCAAACGCTTTGCTTTACAACTCCACACACTCCCGCCTTCTCCTCTGCGCAAGACAAGTAGCAGTCTCCAGTTTAAACTTTCCACCCAGATCCTTGCAGCACATGGGCAAAGCTGATTCTGACTAGAATCAGTCGGAGAACAGTGCCAAGAAGGAAGACAAGAGCCAGGCACCTGGAAACACAAACTAGCAGCAAAATGAGCAGGATGGGGTCTCTTTACTCAGTACTTGCTGTTTCCATCAGTTTTATTTTCTGAAAACTCAAGGAATAGTGTGGTAATGTGAGCATCAGTCTTCTCTCCAAAAGGGAGAAATGAAAGTTCAAGATCATAAAATCTGTGTACGACCAGGGGACAACAGGGAACAAGCAATGAGCAGGCAGAGGCAGGAGATCACTTGTTGAAATACCAGATGAGGAAGCAGGAGGGTTACAGGGCAAGTGAACTGGGGCACACAAAGATCAGAGCAAGGACAAACGAACATCTCACCTGCACAGGCTTCCAAGGTACAATTGGAGGGGTTAACGCAGCAGCGTAGAATGATTCAAGGTCATAGGTTCCGGTCAGAGCACTGATATTCCATAAAAAGCACTCCTTGGCTCTGGACAATGGCAGGAGCCAGGTTGCTTTCCCAGAGTCATTCTCTAAAATCCTACTAGTGGGAAGCTGCGGGGTGGGAGGGAATTCCATCTCTTCTGTAAGCAGCATAGCTATTCGGTCTTGGATCCTTTTGTGTGCCTTCTCTGCGTCCCGAAGCAGTAATGGTGGAGGTGCAGCTGGGCCTTTTTTACGTCGTTTTTTCTCTTTAAAAAGAAAAGGAAGAGGAACCCAAATAAATAAACAGCTAAACGCAGAGGGCAGAGGAGCTCAACAGAGGAACTACTTCAAGTGCTTCAGTCAGTGATGACCAAAAGGCAGCTACAAGCTGGACACAACTGTGAAGATTTCTGCAGGTAGTTCAAAGCCCCACCTCACACTTACAGGAGCAATGAACTCCGGGAAAGCCTCGACTCCTGCTTGTGCTGCTCTGGTGCCTGTTGGGAGCTGCCACATGTCTACAAAATCTGATGATTCTGGAAGGAACCGATATCCAGGCAGCCTACCCCCTCAGCCCCATGGAATGGTGCGTCACAAAAAAGAGGGAGAAAACCAGCAACAAATCCATGAAGGGCTCATTTTCTTGTGTACTGGTCACTGCTGGTATCAAACCACAGCTCACACAAGCACTCAGCAGCTTTCCTTTGGAAATCCTGTGTCTTACTAATGCCCAGCCCTAAATCCAACTGGGAATACTTATTGGCAGGAGGAGACCTGAGCAGGGTCACGAAGAGTGAAGTCTCCCCTCTACACAGCACTCAATGCAGCTGAAAACCTGGCAGTTGGCTTCCTTTCTAAACCTTTATCCACATTGAAATAGCAAAGCACGAGTCAACAGCATGTAGTGTATACATATGTCCACTACAGAAAGAAAATAGAGATAAGAGATAAGGCTGAAAAAACTGTGTTAATCCAGGTTGCAGCAGGATGAATAGGAAAAAATCTACTGTAGAAGAAAAATAATATTTTCACGTTATTTCTCTTCAATTCCTTAGTTTAGAAAACACAACAGCTTATCTTAAGAATATTTTAGAGATCCCTAACAATCAATCAGTGAAAAAAAGCATGAGATTCTTAAAGGATTTCACTAAAACCCATGGATGTGCTACAGCCTTTCTTGACTGTGTGTGGATACTGCATATTGTTAAGGCTCTGACAGCTTAAATAAAACAGGAACAGGGCTGTCATCCCTCCCATAGCCAACAGGGATGTCTTAGTGAAGAGCAGGCTGTGTTATGTTACTCTTTTAATATCACAGCCTTTGACACTAACTCGCTTTAACAGGTACCTGATCCTGGCTTCCATTTGATTGGCAAAGCAGCCACTGGTTTCACATTTGTAACTGATTTTGCTTGTTCCTGCTTCTCCTGCTCCAACAGAGAGCGTGACATTGCCATGGCAACCAGCAAATCTTCATCCTTAGTCTCCATTTTGGCCCTCTTCTGCATTTTCTTTGAGTCCTCTTTGTGGGAGCCTTTTCGCTTTGGCCTGCTTGGTTGATTGCTGAAATACAAGAATGCAGCAGGAAGCCCAAGTTAATGTGACTGGATCAGAGACAAGAAACACTGAGCACTCCAAACCAGCTGCTCTGCTTTCTCAGAGATTCCCATATGAAGGATAATGAAAATCCATTCAGCACCTTCTTCCCTAGCAGAAAACAAAGTATTTCTTACTATCCGTGGAATTTAGAGCAATTTAGAGAAAATTGTTTTGAAAAGGTAAGCCCAAAACCACGGCACTGATGTCAGCATTCACGATCTCCACCTTGAACTCTTTTTTGTACCAAAGTGGAAAAACAAGACGAAGCAGGGCAAAACCAAGATCACCAGAAAATGCCTTCCCACCCTTCTGCTTCCACAGGGAACAGGCAATGGCCCTTCCTCAGCATAAAGGCTCTTATCAGCCCTTCTACAAATTCAGTCAGCACTGCTTGCTGTACTCTGAACATTCTGCTCAGATCCCCAGCAGCTCCGTACCGAGCACACTTCAAAACATCACACCCGCTTCCTCTCTGGCTCAGGGTGAAGACACAGATCTCCAGCACAGCCACACGCCCACGAGCTGAGGCGTTGGCAGGACAGATGCTCAGCAGAGACTCATGCTCCTACGGTGTGGTTTGCTTAATAAGCTCAAATGCACCATTCAGCTTTGCTGAGTAATTGCCTCATTGAGCACAAATAATTCTGACAAACCAGTGTAAGATTATTTACTCTCCATTTTGCTCCTGCCTGCTGACTTTTCAAGTCATCCACCACATGACCACTTCTGAAGGAAACCAAGATGATTTATCCAACTAACTGCCACCTTCTCCTCACGTGCTAATGGGTCATGGCTCCACTTGACCTTCTTTGGATGTGGGGCCCCCTCCAGCACGTCAGTCTGCCTTGCTTCCACCATTCGTCCCCAGAAGCACAGGTTCAATGTCTCTCAGGCTAAAGAAAGTAACCAGCATCTTTTTTTTTTTTTTTTTTTTTACCAGCTTACCTGTGACACTGAAGAGGTGCATCACCAAGCGTGGACACCTGCATCTGCACCGCCTGAAGCAGCAGCTTAGGAGGAACCTCCATCTCGACAGCACAGCGTTTCAAGTGACTGACTCGGCTCTGCGGGGTTTGGAACTGCTTCCCGCAGATGGGACATTCAGGGACTGGGGGTTTGCTGGAGGATGACATCTGTGCTTCCTCCATCTCATCCAGACACCTGTGAGGCAACAGCAAAGCTTACCTTTGAAGACTTCAAAAGTGTCCACACGAAGATTTAAACCATATTAAAGAAGAGGAAGCACAATCATCTCTAATACCTGCAACAGCCAGAAACATTCCTGAAAGAAACAGGAATTATGTGCCCACCATTGTGATGAATATGACCTGTAACTGCAGCCACAGAGGTGTATTAAAAACATGTTGCTCAAAAGCAAGGACAGGTAATAACCTTGTTTAACTTCATTGGCTGTCCACCACCTAATCCTCCTTTCTGCATTTATTCTAACATTCCAGCTAATTTATAAACCACTGTTAAGAAAATAATCATCCTACCAGAGGAACAATAAGTTTTCCTCACTCGAAGCATGACTACTTCTTGTCTTGTGTTTTATGCCACAGAAAAAGGAGCAGCTGAAATTCACACCACACTCAAGAATGCAGGGTGATCGACTTCTAACAGTTTTAATCATTCTTTTTCTGACCTCTCAAAAAGCAGCAAATACCTTAAGACAGAAACAGCAACAACACCTCTCAAGGTGCAGACGGGTCATCGGGAATGTGAGCCACTCAACAACATGAGACAGGACTGGACAAATCAAACCACTCTTGCCTTCTGAAAGTGCTTGAATTCAGAAATTAGAATAATTCAAATGTGCTGTTTCTGGTACTTTCTCAACAGAGAAGCACAGACTTTTAATTTACAAAGAACTACCTGTACATAATATGTTAACAGTACTTGATACCACTAAGGAACCATTACATTACGGGCATTAATTTCAAAGTGGTCATCTTTCTGAACAGTATCACCTTTCCCTCAGCAAACAGCTTGGATACTCACTGACATACTAGATGTCCTTAGATGAACAACTTTTAGCAAAATAGAGCAAACATCACTTCTTTGGCAGAAATCAGATCTCAAAACCTGTGGTAGCAGGCCCTCAATTTTGATAGCCCCTTTACACTCGCAGCTCCTCTGCCGCACGACTGATAAGCATCAGTCTTACCACCCAAAGGCAGAAGCCCTGCAGGGCAAGACAATCAGCCTGTGCTTTGAGATCAAAGCAGCCGGTTCATGCCCGCCACGCAGGGCAAAGCCACTGCGCAGGTTCCCCTGCTGCCGTGTTCTGCCGTGGCTAAGCCAGGCGAGCAGTCTGTGAGGGCAAGGGGGAGAGGGTGCAGACAGGACACGTCACACTGGTCTTTCACCTGTTCACATGCTGCTCTCGCCGTGTTGAGTTCATGGCTGAGAGATCCTTCTGGCAGATTTGACAAAAAAACAGGCCTGCATCCTCCAGGCTTGCCAGGGCTTCCTCTTTGGTTTCCTGCTGAAGAGCCACAGCCAGAGCACCATCGTGCTCCATGGACAGCAGGTGGTGGGTATCTGGCAAAGAAGGGAGAGGTGATCTAAGACAGAAATCTAAGAACCCTGGATGAAAGGTGTGGAGATGTTATACTTGTCATGGTTTGTTTATTGAGCTAGACACATAAAAATTAAATCTTTCTCTTGCACCTTCACATCTGATCTCTCACCAGGGAATGTACAAACGGGCCTCTTTAAAGGCTGCAGGACGGCACTACCTGAAGAGCTGGTGGTGGCAGTTTGTTCACAGCACGTCACGTGTCAGAGCCAAACAAAGTACAAGTTTTGGCTAAAGTTTTTGGGGAGAACACGGGATCGTTCGCTTTACATGTTAAAACATAGCAAACTTTCATGTTCTTACAGACCCAAGAGGACCCTGACTTATGAAGAACAAGCCAGAGTCAAATGGCTGTGAATTCAATTCATCTGCATCGGACATATTACCTTGTAGAGTGCTTGAAGATCTACCAAAGATGTGGTCTACCTGAGAGTCACACTCACCAAACAGCTATCTAACACTGGCCCAAGGGAAGGACAACACAGTTCACTGATCCTGTTGGAATTTCAACCTGTTTCCAAGACGACAATTATCCATTTGGAATTAACATGAGCTTAATTCAGCCTTAGAGAAGGGATGGGAGAAAAATAAGATGATAGCCCTTTAACAACAGAGAAAGCAAGTTTTCTCAGCGATCTGAAGTGATTTATTGCATGCTGCACGCTGAGCCGTTAGGCTAGCTGGGAACAAAGCCCAGCAATCCCAACTGCTTCTCATGCAACCGTTCTCAGCAGCCCACAGCACTCTTACTGCACGTACAAGAACAGGAGACATGTACCATTCTCTGGTGGGTTCTGCTCCTGGCTTTCATCAGGAAAATCCCCGCTGGCTGCAGACGTTGGCCAACAATCCTCTGTGCTGTGTTTTAGCTGCTCAGGTGCCACTCTCTTGAACTGCTGCATTCTCTCCACTACCAGCTCTGCTACCCGCATCTTTGGCCCTGCGAGCGGCGGTATCTTTGAGGTGGGTGAATGGCAGCCCCCTGGCTGCGTAGCAGGATGGAAGGATAATGTAGTCTGGGAAGAACCACTCAGAGTATGTACTAGAGGGGGAGAAAACACCAGAGCTTTAGCAGCCAGTTTTAAGCAGGGAGCTGAGCTGCCCAAGGCTGCTGGGAAGCTTTCCCCAACAGCAGCCAGAGCCAGGCGCAGTTTTGCAACAGCCCCTTGGAAGAAGTCAACAATTTGTTTAGCTGCTGTTATCTGACTTTATACTTAATAACCACAGTAACAGTATCAAGCTTCTGTGCTACAGTGTAGTTCAGAGATCTCTGTATCCCTTTTAAAGGAAGAAATATTAAGGAAGGCCTTGCCTGAAGGTCACTGGTGAGACAAATAAGCAGGGCAGCCCCACAGCGCTGCTCTCCTCAGCGTTCCCACCACAGAAAGTCCTGTGGCTCCTGCTGTTCTTCGCTCTGATCTCTAAACCCGATCTGTGGCTCAGACCTCAGGCTCTGAGCTGAAGGCACCGTGAGCTCCCAGAGAGGTGGCAACAACAGGAGGCAGAGGTGATGCCAGACTAACACCTCTGCCACTGCTCTGCCTCAGGTGTTCTGTGGCTACACGCAGCAAGATGGGACCAAAGATCTCGCCCGCACAGTATCTTGTCTCCGAGTGCTGTCAGCAACACATGCTTAAGGAAGGGTGATCAAGACAGGACAAGCACAAAATAATCCTTTTCCTGGCTGAGAAGCGTTCTCCCTGCAAGGTCTTCTGGCACTGGTGACTGCATTCTGGCCATCTTGTTTAATAACCACTGCAAGATTAATCCTTTATGAATTAACCCAAGACCCTTCTTAACTCATTTATATTTTTGGCCTTGGCAATGTCCAGTGGGAATATATTTCACCAAAAATGATGCACTGGGTGAAAAAGCACCTCAATATATTCTAAGCTTGCTTCTAGGTAATTTAAGAGCATTTTTCTCAGTTCTGATGCTGCAAAAAAACAGTGAAAAATGACCCCCCAACACACTGCTTTGTACCAAGGCTTCACCTTCCTGAAGGCCATCTCTGCCTCCTGTAGCACAGAACACACTCCTAGCTTAAACCCTTAGATAAGCCTGAGTAGCAAAGTGTAGCTGGCAACACAAGACGCAAGCCTGCTTCGATCAGTGCTGCTCTACGTCTCCTCAAGCTGGACTCCTGAAGACCTCCGCTGAACTAGAGTCTTTTCAGCCCTACCTTATTTTCTGTTTGAAGATTTCAGTTCGCTCACCTGTCAGAGTTCTCTGGCTACAGTCACTGGCCACGGTACTCAGCTGGCTGGTGGGGAAAGGGCTTCTCTTTCCATCCTCTTGGGCAGTCTCACCACTACAACAAGCCACAACATCACCATCTTCTTTGTGCACCCCTGTTTGTTCCTTTGGACCCAAATCTTGAGGCAAGTTCGTTTCCTTCGCTGTCGCTAAGCGATGATGGTTTTGGCTCTTAGCAGCAGCTTTGCCTTTTCTTAATTTGCTTCTTGTCGCAGCGCTCTTTGACCTGTTCTGAGCCCCCTTCGCTGCCTCCTCACCCCCAGCTTTTTTCTTCGCTCTACCCAAAAGATTCGCCCACAACTCTTTAAAATCATTGTCCTGCTCATCCATTGGCCTGCAGATTCCAGTAACGCTGTGGCCCAACAACACCGTCAGGAGGGAAACCAGAATCAGTTCAGGTTTGCATCATCCGTGACCTGCAATTTTCACCAACTCCTTTCCACTGCTTCAGACATCTCCATTCTCCAGACGTCAATGAGGTCCAGAGAGTGGGCACTTCTGTGCCGGTCCGACAGTTCATCCTTCCACATTTAACTCACGGCCATTTAGTACAGCACATTCTCTCTCCAAGGACCCCACTTGCTTTCACAAGCTGGTTCTTCAGAGGTCTCTAGACAATAAGTTAAGCACCTCAGTTTGGGCAGAGCATGCGCAGGATCTCCACGATACGCTGCAGGGCTTCAGAAAGACACTTCTTAAAGCCCTTAAATAAAGAAATAACAAAAGGTGGTTACATAGGCTGCTATAAGCAGATGCAGTGTGGGACAGGGCTGGTGTAGAGCTCTGCAGGAGGAGGAAATTTCGATAAAATAGTAAGATTAGAAGCAGCATGTACTGACCCAAAACACTATCCCTGTAGTTGTACTACAGATACGCACAAGCCACATAGTGAAAGAAGAGGAAAGCTTGCAAAATAGATATCTGATACTGTGCTGGCTTTTGTCCGGGAGCTCAGGATTTGAGACTGTCCTTTTTTATAGGCATTCATACCTACATTATGTAACACAAAACCAGCATAGGCAGCAGGGGAGAAAGAAAAAGTCCTTCAGATGAAGCAGCTCTTCTAGAGTGTAAAATTCTGCCTTGCGACACTGCGGCTTTAAAGAGGAGAGCCTGACCTCATTCTGAGCAGTAAATAAAGGCAGTTTCTGGCACTGCAGAAGGGTTTCTGGGAGAAGGCTGAGAACAATGCTATCAAACATGTTCATTCTTCCTCTCCTCCTACCTCCATGCCGCTCACCTTCAGGATTAGTTCTCCTGCTAACACTGAATTCTTCCTCCAAGTACTCAACAAACCCCGGCACTGACCACACTTCACAAAGTGCTGTAAAATACACAAGGTAAACTGACTAAACAAAGAGCATGTTTAAAATTAGTTTCTTAATCTGTTCATCTGCAGTAAGACCAGCAGTACTAGCAAGGGATTACTTGGAACAGCACCGGGTACAGTGTCCAGATGGAAATGCCATCAACCCCCAGGCAACATTAAAACTAGATCTCTATTCGTAGACATTTTGATTGTCCTCTTCTTCCTCGTCCGAAGCTCACTCCGGGGCTGCCTATTTTACCAGAGGTTTTATATTGCTCCCAAACCCTATTTCTTTCCATCCTAAACCAGAGTGTTTCACTTGGAATGGCAGCAGCTGTGGTTCAGTTTCTCCAGTTAAGCTCTGGGCACAGAAAGACTCAAAAATCAGGAAAAACACATGTGAGATTGTTTTCTCAAATGGTTTGGCTGCAGACATGCGAGGCTAAGGAATGCTGGTTACACACTTTCATGGGTCAGCCTTTCCTATAAGCAATTACAGATGCCAATGGATTTATTTATTTTAAACTCCAGCTCTCAAATCAGCAGAAGATTTTGCTGTGAACCTTGGAGTCATTTCCTGTTAGAGAGAAACTGAAGCTCTACGTAGCCAGTTCATAAATTTCATTCTTCTGGACAGAATCTTGGTGTAGTTATCATTGTAAATTGACTATTTTCTTCTAAGTAGGAGACAGCATGTGGAGAAAACGGAATCTCACATCCTCCATGGCTGGAAATGCCTCTCCCAGACACACTTGTACTGTACTGTTATTTATGGCGAGGTCCTGATACTAAACTTTCAAACAGATCAGCACTTTTGTGTTTGCAATCAATGTTCGGTGCCCCAGACAGACCAACTCAGACGTACAAATGATGCAGAACTAAACAAAGAATTCATCTCTCTCACTCCTCCCTTTCCAGGCTTGTATTTAAAAGCTCCTGCTCTGTTCAACATCTCAGTATTTTGATGCTGCTGCTCTTTGGCGTACCTAACAGCCAGCCCTGGCACCAGTTTGTACAGCTTGAAAAGTAACAGCTTTGAAAATAATGTCTTTTAGTATAGTATTCCATTCATTTTAGAAGATTTCAGGACTCAACAAATCACAAAGCTGGTCAAATAAAATAAACAGCAGCACTTACCTATGCCCTTCGATGCCAAATCTACAGCCCAGCTGTGCCCTTCAAGTAAACGTGGGTGAGCAAAATGGTACAAAGCCGGACCAATGAGAATGAAAGATGTAACCTGGAAAATGGAAGGAAAACGTTCAGTTTTGTGTATTTTGCACTGACTGCTCTTTTTGCTTGAGTTCCAAGTTGCAGAGAAGGAGACAGCAATAGCACTTGCTCTAATGGTGCTGAGCTCTGCCACTTCCATTGACCTGAAATACAGAGGCAAGTTAGACGCAGGGCTCAGGAGCTGCTGGGCTCAGCAGCGTGTCCCTGGCAGCCAGCAGCACCGCACGCCGCTGCCGCACCAGCCCAGAACCCTTCACAAGGCAGAGCAGGTCAGACAGACTGGAGGAAGCCTGAGGAACCTGCTCTGACCCCATAGCTGACCCTGCTTTGAGCAGGACCTCAGACTAGAGACCTCCTGAGGTCACTTCCAGCCCGAGTTATCCTATGATCCTATAAACAGTCTGTCCTTGCCTTTTCATTTGGGACTAATTTTGTTTCCTGGTAACTTTCTTTAAGCCAGAACCACAACAGTGAATTCCTACAAAAATGCTACTATTGTAACCCTCCAGCCATGTAAACACCCTCATGTTCTTCATCCAGCATCTGCTGAACTGAGTTCTCTAGTTCAACTGAGCATTTCAGGAGAAAGAATCCCTTCTCATCAGTTCCGTTTGCTTCCTTTGGACTTCACTGGGTGTCTTCTGCTGAGACAAGGACAGAAGCTCCAAACCCACTCTCTTCAGACAACTAGTATTTTATTAAATTACGTGGCAAATCCGTCAATGTCTGTGCTCTAAAATACAAGTCCCAATCTTTTCTCTTTTCCTAGAAGAATCTTTCATGGCCCCTACCCATCTCCAGCAGTTTTCCCTGAATCTCCTCCCTCTCCATTGCTTTTCGTGACACATATTGACCAGTATTGCAGACAACTGACTGCTGCTGAAGAAGTTTCATGTTGTTCACATCCCTTCCCCATTCAGGCCTCGCAGACCCCAACACTTTCTCTGTTTTGATTTGAAAGCACCTGCTTTTGAGCAAAGGTTCTACCTGAATAGAAATGCCCACAGCTCTTTCAGCATCTGGTATCATTACGGTGTTCCATATGATTTATTTCTTTTTCCACCTCCATGCTCTACTTCACACCCCTCCCTGCTGAAGTTCACGATTCACTGTGTTACCTTCAGCTCGGGGTCTGCTGGAGCCACCTCTGATCTCGATGGAGCTGAAAAAGCTGCATTGCTGCCCCAGTGGGACCACCAGGCATGGCCAAGCCGATTCAGAATGAACCCTTGGATGCTCTTTCATCCAGCTTCCTCCCTCAGATCATTCACATTTCATGATAATTCTTTATCTTTCCCCATTCCAAAGGATTTCTGAGCAAGCTACATTAACCCATTCTTTATTTCCTGATTAGTTGACAAATCAGAATCCCTCCATCAGACTACTGAGAGAGAGTCTACTGGAGAAACTAGGCTACCATGCTGATAAGATGCTTTCAGGTTAAGAAATACACAATGAGACATCTACAAATAACCTAATTGTCATTTCAACCAGTTTAGTAGGCACATATAAAAGACATACTGCCTTGTAATTACTTAGTTCAATCACACAACCCTTCTTAAAACCCCAAACCAACCAACAGGTAAGACATCTGCTACCCTCCCACCCTTCAGAGCAGCTTCTCTTTTAACAACTGAAAGTGTATTTCCACCAGCAGTCCAACCACTTGACACTATCTCCTCTGAGCTCTCAAATATACAACATCTGCGCCTGCTCACTCGCCACTTTAAACCATCTATTTGTTCCAGAAACAATTCTCCTGCCATTTCAGTCTCCAAGAATATGCCACCATGATGGCTAGAAAGAGTGGATCAGTGCTAGGGAGACCTCAACAACTTGTACGCAGTAGAAATTGTGTTCCTCCTCAACGCCAGCAGGACATATCCCCCTCAGCTATTTATCTTTACAGAAAGCCTGACTCTGTGCCTTCAAAAAAGGGAGGTGCCATGCTACCTTAAAGCAATTTCCTGGGTTTCACAATAAATACCAGGCAAACTGGGATTATTTAACACTAGAAAGCGAGGCAAAAAGTCACCTGAATTTCTTTTCAGGCATAACCTTTCCTTGTGGTGAAAGTAAAGGTTACCACGTCACACAGACAGATCCTCTCCTGCCATCCCCACCAGTGAAAAGGCCCCACAGGCGGTTGCATTCCTAACTGGTACAGGAAGGCTCGGTGCCAAGTCTGCAGCACCCACCTCCATGGAGGCGAGGCTACGTCTGTGTGCCAGGCAGAGGGGGCTGCTGCAGCAAGGGTGGCACCTTTCTCGGCAGGAGCACCTTCTCCTGCTTCCTTCATCAGCAAGATCAACACTGGAGTGGTCCTGACAGTCCTGCAAGGCTGGCCAGAACTTAACGGAAAGTCAAAGAATGGCATCAAAGTGACCGAGATCGCCTCGGTCCTCAGCAAGGAGTTAACTGCCATGGTCTATATGAACCCAGGTTGGTAACTATAGGGTGCTGAGAGTGGGCAGCATGACGGGGTGCTCGCTGCTGCATTGGCACTGCAGGTTTTATGGCCCCCTCCCCTTCTCTTTTGGTGAAAGCTGTGGCCTGAGTACCTGAAGCTTGGTAACAAAACTTCCAAATACTGCAAAAGGAAAGAATTTCTCTAGTGTTTGTTCTGGAAGCCACACCAGAAGGGCAGTTCCTAGGGATTCTTCCAGACCAAATCCTGTAACAAACAATCTTCCTGCAGGTTCCTGATGAAGAAGAACCTATAGGTCAACTTCTGAAAAAGCACATTATCCTCCACGCTTGTCAAGACTCTCTCTGCTAGAGCCAGCTCTCTCCAGGTTCCTGCACTAACCAATACCTTTATCACTGTGCTCTACAAAGACATCACACTACACCTGTACAGCGCAGGGTGTCTCTGTAGAAGTGTAAATAAATTAACACTGAGGACAGCAGGGCTTGTTCTATGAGGAGAGAACAAATCTAAGTGCAGCACAGGAATTGAAAGTCAGGTACAGATCCTCCTGTCCTGCTCTCTGCCAGCTTTCCTGTGCCAGAAAAGGGTAACAAAACCAGACATGGAAAATAGCAAATGACAAATTAACTCAAGTCTATATAGCAAAGAAACAACAGCGAGGAAAATAATAATCAGATTCTAACAAGCAATCTTAGCAAAGACCCGTATAAATGCCTACCTGACACTACCCCCCTCTATCACCTGACATCCCATCTGAGTACCATGCTCACATTTATCTTCAAGACTACACCTCCCCCTGCGAGTACCTTGTACCCATGGCAAAGCATCTCAAAGCCAGGAAACCGTCCATCACATTCCAGGTAGGAATTTTAAACCACTACTTACACGACAAAATGTCCCTCTACCTTCCAAATGCTGTAGAAACTGACCTCACTTCATAAAGCACTTCACCAAAATTATACCTCCTCTGGAAAGACAAAGGGGAAGTGGATATAAAAATAAAACCTAACGGTTGCTCAGGTGCAAATGCTCATGGCGTGTATGCAAACACAGCGGCACACACCGAACTACCCACAGCTGGGGTTTTAAGTCTCACTACAAACAACAAAAGATTATTGATTCAAACAGAAAAGTACCATTGAGAAGTAAGGACTGGATAAAAACATTTCAATAGAGGCCCCAAAAAATCAGTACAGAGAACGACACTTATTAAAACCTCACTTGGTTTTCGGACAAAAAACAGTAATCAGAGTGATAATAAAAATGTAAAATAACTTCAGGTAAGGAAATTGGATAGCACTGAATATAAACCGTATTAAAATTAAATTGTGTTAAAATGAGAAGGAGGTAAAAATATGTAAGATTAGTTGCCTGGGCACAAAAGTTAAGGACTTTTCAAAAAATCTTTTTGGTGCATATCAAAATGGAAAAGAAACACCTACCAAGGCCATCAGATCATTCTAAAACAAACTGCAGAATTGTTAATACTCAGACCACTACATACTCTTACAATGTTGTTGATGAAAGCTGTACTGAACAGCAGCTCTGGGGCGTTCTTCTGTCTGTGGAATCACATCATTTGCAAGCAGAAGTGAATGTGATTTTTCAAAAAGGACAATTAGGGAAGTAAACATCTGTCTTTCAGACTGAGATCAGCCCTGGTGGCCGTTACAGGAATGGCTTAGATGGGAATTGATGAATAAAGATGGATAATAAAATTATTACTACCAATCAACACAGTTCTATGAAAACCAAGCTCTCCTGTGTTAAGCTAATGCCTTTTTAATGAGACCTCTGCGTGTCAAGAGGTGTAATTCTTTTGTAAACCATTAAAGAAGTGTCGAGGGACAAAATGATTAATTAAAATCATACAAAATCAAGACAACACATTTAAAATTATTAAAATATAGCTAGAAAGGTTTCAAAATGCAACTGCAAACAGGGGTCACAGAACACTTATGTTTCTAGTACATCCCACTGGGATTTACTCTCTGCCTGTCTTAGTTTTCTACTATTTAGATGTAGGAAATGAGTTAGGAGAGACATAAACCACCACTGATAGAGCTGTCTGATGCTGCAGAGAAGGGAACCGTTAGACAGTGTTGATGACAGAAGCAGAACGGTGCAGATCACTTGGTAAACCAGCACAAATCTCAATATGAAGTCATAGTTTGGGGACAAGGCAACACTTACAGGACAGGTAAATCCATCCCGAGGAACGACAACTACAAAGGAGTTCAGAGTCCAGACAGACGATCAGAACAACGGTGGCCCCTGTATCAGTCTGTGCCCGTATAGATATATATGCTGTAACAGTAGAAACGTTTTATTCCCTTTATAGCTGGTACTGGTGAAAACTGGTGAAATTGTTCCCATGACCCTGCGGCACGATTCGTGCAGACCTGGACGTGCTGCCCCACGCAGGACCAGGCGCACAGCTTCGGAAAGGGGCTGCTCCAAACCGCCTGGCCCGCACCCAGGCCAAAGCCCCACCCGTCTTCCAAACCGACCGCAATGGGACCTCGTCCCCCTCTGACCCCACTCCAGTACGGGTAATTTTGACCACGTCAAACAATTCTATCATTTTGTAGATCAAGAACGGAGCGATCAGCGCTACGGGTGTTTGTGGCAAGAAAATCAACTGAGTAATTAATGAAGAAGTGACTATAAAGAGAAGTAAGAACACTTCAATGTTAAACATTCGAGCCATTTCTTCCCAAGAAGACAATGTTAATCTAAAGGGCAACTTCACCCAAAACAATGTAAGTTTTACCAGTATTTTTTCCCAAAAAGTGGTTTGTGATTAAGTCAAAGCTTATTATCACAAAAGCCAACTATAATGTAAAATTTAACACAGCATCTTGATTTCCCCACGTTATCTAAACCAGAAAGATGCTTGCTTTGAAAATGTGACCAAACTCACCCTGGATTTCTAGAGGTGATCTAATGACCTATCTTTCCCACTAACGTTTCATTAATCTGTAACAATGACTAACTTGCTCCCTTCTCCAGTAAAACCACATAAAGTGCTACAGTAAAATACACAACACACGACTCTGTGGCTATGACGTTTCCCTACTATCGTATCTGTTCTCCATACTCCGGTGTCTGTCATAAAAAACTTGGTTTACTGTTCTGAAAATCCATTTTTACATTTCTTCCTATTAAAATATCTTCTCCCTTTGTCAACTGAGTTCCTTCACCTTCTCAATATCCAAATATATTGTTACCTAATAAACTTGATACGAGCGCTCTGGGAAACTCCAGTATCATACCAATGATCTCAGGGATGCATAAATGTGTGCCTTCCAAGGACTTCTGCTGGAACCCTCGACACAAGAAAGACGTGGGTTTGCTGGAGCGGTTCCAGAGGAGGCCATGAAGATGATCTAAGGGCTGGAACCTCTGCTGGGAGGCCAGGCTGAGAGAGTTGGGGTTGTTCAGCCTGGAGAAGAGAAGGCTCCAGGAAGACCTTCCTGAGGCCTTCAAGTATCTGAAGGGGCCCTACAAGAAAGCTGGGGAGGGACTTTTTACAAGGGCTTACCGTGATAGGATGAGGGGTAATGGCTTCAAACTGGAAGAGGGGAGATTTCAATGAGATGTAAAGTAGTTCTTCACTCTGAGGGTGGTGAGACACTGGCACAAGTTGCCCAGGGAAGCTGTGGCTGCTGTAATGGATGTGTTCAAGGCCAGGTTGAACAGGGCTTTGAGCAATCTGGTCTAGTTGAAGGAGTCCCTGCCTCATGGCAGGGGGCTGGAACTAGATGATCTTTAAGATCTCTTCCAACTCAAACCATTCCCTGATTCGACAACTCTATGACTGCTACAGTACCAGCAAGAGTTCGGCTCTCAGACAACAGTCTCAGTTCCTCTGCCTGTAGTTTTTTAGGAAATTTTTTTCTAGAAACTCTGACAACAGCCTTGCATCCAGCTGAGGATCTGAGTTTCACTAGCATATAGTAACATGTCAAACATCCTGCTTAAATTGCTATTTCTTACCATTTGACAAGTTTTTTGGAAAAAATGTAAAACGAAAATTGAACTAGTGGGGAAAGCAAATGCTCAAAAGAACCTGAGGTCTGTTTTCTTCCCAATGCAAAGTTTATGATAAAAGTTCTTTGTTTCTGTTTCCAGTCTGCCTCTGACACATCCATATGGTGCAAAGCAATACAATGACTTCTGATTATCTGTAAAACTGTTTCAAACCAAACAGCAAAATCAAAGGGAAAAGGAGGTACCGGGAGGGGAGATGAAGAATAGGATTTCAGGTAGATACGAAAGTCAACCACACAAGGGTCTTTTTTTGTAGTCAAATCAGTGACTGTACCCAGTCTGTGATTTTTGAGTTTACAGAGGAACCAAGAGACTGAGCATCAGTCAATGTTACTGCCTTTGGGCTTTACTAGAGTCATACAATCACAGAAAGGTTTGGGTTGGAAGGGACCTTAAAAGATCATCTAGTTTCAACTCCCACACCACGGGCAGGGGCACCTCAAACTAGGCCAGGTTGCTCAAACAATCAGTCTCATTATTTAGCCAAACTATTTAATACAAATAATGTAAGTTTTTGCCCTGAAAATGTGTAATTTCAGAAATTCAGCTTTGTTTAAAAAGAGCATAGTTAAAGAAGCACCTGTGTATCTGCAGGATCAGGGACAACATGCTGTCAGTAAACCAGCGACACCCACTGCTTCCCCTCAAGGCAGGCCCGTTTGCTGTTCCTCCTGTCCCCGAGCCTGGAAGAGAAAGATAAAATTCCACGTTGGTTCTGAAGCAGCTGACAAGACTCCTCAGAACGGCTTTCTCTGGTAACATCACTTGGAAGAAGTTTGCTTTGAGACTGGACTTTTTAATGACTCTTCCTAGCAGACAACGGATGCCCCAACTCTGACACCCTCGCAACCAGGCCCTGCATGGAAGAGCTTTGCTTTATCACTGCATTTTTGCTTTTGATGCCACGTTAGCAGCAAGGATGGAGCCTCACCCTTCTCAACAGCAGCAGCGCAGCAGTGAACTACCCCTCCGAACGCAGCCCGAGGGCCCCGGCAGCACTTCCACACCGTGCCCGGCTGTGCCCCAAGGCTCCTGCTCCCGGCGCTGGCGGGCCCCTGAGGGCGAGCACCTCAGGCTTCGCGCCACACCGGGCCAGGGAGGCCAGCGGCGGCCCCGTGCCGCGCCCGGCCCTCAGCGGGATGTCGTCCCGCCACGGACGCCGCGCCCCGGCGGTGACACCGGCGCCACCATTCGACGCCGCCGCCTCCCCGCCAGCAGGTGGCGCCGCGCTAAGGGCGCCGGCGTCATGACGTCACGCCGCCCGCCCGCCCCAGCCCCGGGCCCGCGGCTCGCAGGGCCGCAGC
>JAVSBS010008749.1:140754-165667 GCA_033124195.1 Coracias cyanogaster | reverse complement strand
TCTAATCTGGACGTACCAAAACGAAAAGTGCTTTTTGATAAAAAAACATACAGGAGGAAGAACTTGACTTGAATCCCTTACTATCTCCCTAAGCAGCAGGCAGAAAATAGTCTCCATCTTTTTTTTCAATCTAGACATCTACTAAATACTACTCTGTAATATTTAATTCAGGAGTTCAGTGTGACTGGTTTGCTTTAGAACTACATCTAATGCATTTTGGCATTTTTGCAAGTGAAGTGTTGGTCTTTACATCAAGCTTTGACTTTGGGATTTGTCAGAGACCAGACATTCTTATTCATGTTTGCTTCTGTATCATCAGAGAATAATTGATGCAGTGATGGAAAGCAGCTGCTGGTCGTGGTTAAGGTCATGGTGCTGGTATGAGGAAGCAACACCACACAGAATGTGCAGGCAGAACGTGCAGTAAACAATCTGTCCAGAGGAACGGTGGCTCCTCTGTGCTCTGGGTTTAAGTGCAGTGTAGAGGAAAGTGGGAAACACAGTAGAGAGCGCTTGAATGTAAATAGTGGTGGTAGTAATAGCGTTTGCAGGGTGAGTTTGGTGGTATCAGATCTTTCTTATTGTTTCCAAAGACAGAGGATATTCCCCACTGGTGAGTGCTACCTAAAAACAAATGAAGATTCTCTGGCTTACGTAACTTCAAATTCTAAATATGCTTAAATGCAATACCTCTGTGTTTCAGTTTGGTAAATTTTTGTGATTCTCCTAAATGCAGATGTCAACTGAAGCAATGTGATTTTCACAGAAAGAGTTTGGAAGTATTGGGGTTATGTAACGTAAGGACTGTTTTTATAATGAATTTATATGGAATTTATTTCCTTGCATAAATGTGCCCTAGAAAATTATAAGAACTTGAGAAACAAGAAAATGTGTTACTTGTATTTTTCCTTGTGTTAGAGCATCTCTAAATGCTTTTTTTGACTTAGAGGAAATGCCAATTAAATACATTCTATTTTAAACCCGCAGCTTCATTCCAAATATTGCATTTACAAATATATAAACCTATAGCATTATTTTGCACTTAAAAATACGCTGAAGAATGTGCGCCATACAAGTGACCTTACTTTGTGGAGCTTTCCTTGTGAGACTTAGGTGTAGTCTTCTAAGACTTGTAAATCATATGTGAATTATGTGAAGCTAATGCAAGGTGGTGAATATCAGAAGAAATAAAGGTTAAGATTGCATTATATAGGAAACTAAGTTTTTGTATGTCCTTTTTGAAAAGTAGTTGTCACTAGTGAAATAGGGTTTTCTGTGAGTGATCTTTGACAAGGTGGAAGAAAAGGGCTTCTCACTGAAAAACCTTTTCTTGGTGTTCGTCGTCAGTGGAGTTTTCTTCAGATTCTGCATCACTTTTGATGAATGCATTTACATTCCAGTGCTGAGATACAACTTTCCATTGGGGAGCTGGGCTGATGTGAAAACAGGAATGTAGAGGCCCAGGGCAAGGGGACAGGGCTGAATGCTGATAGGGAAATGTTCCTTCTTCAGTAGCTGCCGCCTTTCCTGCGAGCTTTGAAAAGAGCATCTGTGTGTGTGTGTACAAGCATGTCTGGGGACCTGGGGAAATGGATGGGTCACGTCTGGAGAAAACTGTGTTGTTTTCCAGTGTCATGATGATAAAACAAATCACCCTCAATACCTGGAAGTTTTTGGCTGTCTCTATGTGTAAGTGCTTGTATAAACGATTGTGTTGCTCGTATCTTTAGGTTTTTCATTAAATTGAGGTACTTTGTTGTTTTGTTTTATTAGTAAATATAATAAATTTGAAGGTGAATAAATGCAGACAGTGGTTTTAAATTATTCTCATTTTGCTGTTTATTAGCCACTGACAGATTTGCACTAATTGTAGTTTAACCATTGTAAAGATTTTTTTAATGAAAGCTGGAAGTGTAAACTTGGGAAATGTGGAAACCCTTAGCTTTAACTTAAAACTTGTCTTCTATTAACTAGCATGTTGTAAACTAATACATCTGTTCTTTAGCCAGCTGCGTATGTTTTAAGTGTAATGAGTTATGAGATATGTATGTAGTAAGATACACTTTTGGAGAAGGAACTGTCACCTACAGTCAGTGTAAACTCAATGCATGAGAATGGAAATGAAGTTGTAAATAAGTTATAAGGATTAAAATACCTGCTTTTAATAGTGAGCATAGTGAGCAAAATGTATTTTTATAAGTGCTAAGGCATTTATTTAGAAATAATGCTTTTGAATAATCAAGTGGGAAACTAGACTTTTGTCAAGTGCTGCAGGGAATAGTATAGTTAGGGAACAGATGCTTTGGGGGAATATCTAGCCTTCTAAGAGTTAACTGTTTAATATTATCTACTTTCAAAATTGCTACTGTAAACTGGATTCCTGCACATAAAATTTTGTTTTGTATTGTTAATTGTTTTATATATTTGAAGTGTTGTTGTTGTTTGTTTTTATTTTTATTTATTTTGTCTTTTTTCTTTTTTTAAAAATAGATTTATATTCACATCATGCAGTCAGTAGCTTTTTGGGGAATAAAAGTAACGGTGATAGCAAAGGACTCCAGAAGTTAAATTGCCTCTCAGACAGGTACTGAGGAGAGCATCTGCGATGTTTAATGCTCAGGGAACCTCAAGCCAGAGCTTATGTGGTAGCAGGGAAAATAAATGTTGGAAAAGCTACTGCAAAACAAGATTCTTTGGGGAATTTAGGTGAGGCAGCAATATCTTAACCAGGCAGCCTTCTGGCTATCTAAATTACTGTTACAACCTCTGCATCCCATATTGGCAGCCACCATTGCAAAGATAACTTTTAACTGTGTTAGCTTCCTTTGGTGAAATTCTCTCATGCATGTCACCAATGTAGAGAAAATAGTTGCAAAGCTGGGATTCTTTCAGTTGTATCACTAACTTAATAGCTGGAAATGAGGTATTTCAAGGAGCTGAAACTCATAAGGCTTAAGGAGGAAGAGAAAAATTTGTCTTTCTGTATTAATTTGGATTGAAATTATTAAGGAATGATACAATACAACCAATTGTGAAGTGTATATTATGTTAGATTTTTCTACTGCATTTTTTAAAATAAGTGATTTAACCTTAAGCTCCATAATGAAGTCGTATATACACAGGCTTATTTCATATTACAGTAGAGGAAGGAATAGATTTGTCAAATCCCTAGTCCATTGAATATAGGCTAATAAAGGCTTTCTACATTTTAGTGTAGCCAATGCTCATGTCGACTGTATTTTGTGATAAATCTGGGTAGCCAAACTCACATTCTACAGGAAGTTTGGCATCAAAATTTTGAAAGAACAGTGTTTAGCAAAAGTTACTGAAATAGAGCTGATGTTACATATCTTATGAGGAGCGGTTGAGGGAACTAGGACTGTTTAGTCTAGAGAAGAGAAGGCTGAGGGGAGACCTTATTGCTCTCTACAACTACTTGAAAGGAGGGCGTAGGGAGGTAGGTGTTGGTCTCTTCTCACAAGTAACTAATGACTGGACTAGATGAAACGGCCTCAAGTTGCAGCTGGGGAGGTTTAGGTTGGATATTAGGAAAAATTTCTTTACTGAAAGAGTGATAAAGCATTGGAGCAGGCTCCCCAGGGAAGTGTTGGAGTCACCACCCCTGGAGGTGTTCAAAAAACATGTAGACGTGGCACTTCAAGACATGTTCTAGTGGTCATTTGCCGAGGTTTAGGGTTAAGTCTTCTAGACCTGCAAGAGACATTCCCTGTTAACCCCTCTTTCCCTCACTAAGAAGGGGAAGAAAAAGAGGATAAGGGAGAGAGTCTTATAGATCACTGTTGGTCCCCTCCCAAATGAGAGAGGAAGGGAATGAGAGAGAGGCTTCTGGATTAGAAAAGAAAATGAAAACAGCTTTAGTGAAGATAATAATAATAAAATGGAATATATACAAATATATACAAAACCAGTATTGAACCCAGCCTCCCCCTGATGGCATTTATATCACTGTCACCACTGGGGCCATGGAGCAGGCCGTGGGGAAGTCCCAGACTGGGCTCAGGAGCTGTATTCAGGAACACATGAGTTGGGACTGGAGGCAGAATGGATGGAGTCCTCCTTGGATGCCAGCCACTGACGAGAAGTGCAAAGAAGGCACAAGAAGGTCTGAGAAAAAAAGAGAAGGCTGAGAAGGGAAGGCATGAGACCCTTGTGATCTCTCAGCTTTGTACTGAATATCACATATATGGGATGGAATACCTCATTGGTCAGCAGTCAGTTTAGGGTCACCTCTCCTGGTTGCTCCTCCCCGCAGGTGTGGCCTTTCACTTTCTGCACCCCCCCGATGTCGTACCCAAGAGTTAGCCATGACCTTGGTCTGCACACCAATCCTTGGTAGTAACTCTAAACAACAAGCGTGATCACTTTTAGAAGCAGACACTGTCTGCAAAAACTTGCTGTTAGCTTCAGAAAGTGCAGTTAGTTAGCAGAGGCTTAGCTGGACAGAATTGGTTTGCTTCTAACTCAAATGAGGACATCATGCTACTGTTGGGTTGATGGTTGGCCTTGATGATCTTAGGGGTCTTTTCCAACCTTAAATGATTTTATGATTCCAGCCCTTCCACTGGGAGTTTATTTGCTGCTGCTGTTTTTATGTGATACCTAGCATCCCTCAAGCCAGCTTGCATGCCAGCTTGTGGTCCCTTGTATGAAGTTCCGCTGCTAGTATTTTATAAAAGGCTTTACAGCTTGGGCTTTTTTATCAGCTCAGTAAACAGACTGTATTATCTGTTGGGTATTCGCTTCTTTTTACTGCTTACTATTGTTCTAAATAACTTGTTTTCAATTAAATCAAGTTTGTTTGGTGGTGTCCTCTACCTAGTGGCTGGTTACGACAGCTGGGGATTTCAGGTAGAAAAGTGTGTCACTGAAGTCCTTTTTTGTTGGTCTTTTGCTTTTGTGTGGAGCTCTGGCAAATTAATTCTGGTGAAATGTATGGACTTCGATATGTCTTCTGAATTGAAACATTGGGATTGGCGATGCCCTGAGATCTCAGTTGTTTGTTTATGTCAACAGGTATTTGTGTGACTGTAGGTACCAAAGTGTGGTTCTGCAACAGATAGAATGTAATACTGGATTTTCTACCACAGTCAGAGTTGAACACTTCTGAAGTGTCCAGACATAGTGAACAGTCACAAGAGAGTTTCCTAATTTTCACTGGTTATGGGAATTTCTTACTGATGATGAATTTTCAGCAGCAGATTGGAAGTGACGAGGTTTAGCTGGTATGACATATCTGAGAACTGCAAAACTTGAAAGGTCATTTAACTTTCTTCTTCCTTGATTTGCTTGTCTTCTTGCCTACAATACTTCACAAAGATTACAGACGCTGTTTGCAGCCTGAAGTTCCTTGTGATCTTTGCTCAAAGATAATGTTATACATGCGATGCACTGTCTGCCCCGATAAATTTCACACTATCATAGTATTGGAGTAGTACAGCAATGACATGGTTATTTGCTGTGAGAACCAGTCTGTTACTGGGAACAGAAACTAAGAATTTTCTTTCGTAGTAGTTCAATGCATGTCTTCTGTCTTAATATGTTGACTACCTGTTTCCTCGTGCTGAAGAGTAAAATCCAAACAAGTAATTCAAGAAAAAAAAAAAGCACATCAAAACCACAGCTTTTTCTTCTCACTGTGTTTGCTAAAGCTTGAAACTTTTGGATGTCAGCAGTGATTAACAATGGGCAGAAGTTCAAAGTTGATGCTTACAGACAGCAACAGAGGAAGAAGAAATGGTGGAGTGGGAAAATGTACATGCATTTTCTGTTGAAATTAGTGTTTGCTGTAAGGCTAGAAAATGGACTGGCAAAAAATACAGGAATAGTATATTTGAGACCTAAGCCAATGTTTACAATGAGGGGGGTACAGGGATCTGCAAGAGGAAAGGGAATATTTCTGTGTGTTTTTAATTAGAATATCAAATAAGTCCGCTTCCTAATCACCATTTTTATATTGTTGTTTTTCAATCTCTGAGTTGATTTACTTTTTCCTTTCTTACCCTCTCCTTTCCTTTGGGGAAAAACTGTGTATATGGATCAGGTTAATGACCAAGAAAATAAGTCTGTTATTTTTGCAGCGGTCTGATGAATCAGGATAATGGCTTCATTTTCTGGTATCTTTAAGAGTAGTTGAAATTGTAAAAAATTCAAGATGGCATTGTAGAGTAGAGCACCCTGTGGTTTATTTGGTGGATTTATTTTTTTTTTGTTTGGTTTTGTTGGTGGTGTTTTTGTTGATTTTTTTTTTTTTTTTTTTTTTTCCCCTTCTCTGGGCTATAGGAGGAAGCATGTCTTTGCCTCTTGGAAAAATACCCATTTTGTTGAGAAATGTTATTGAATGTTTCTTTTCAAGAGGCTTAGTATTCTGGAAAATTTTTTCTATTGTTGAAGTCCCATGTACCATTAAATGCGATTATTATTTTGATGAATAAGCACAGCTGGCATTTCTTTTCAATATCTGACTGCCTTCTTTTTGAGCCATAAACGTGCTGTTGTCAAGAGATTAGCCTTTGGGGTAGCAAGTTAAATTGTTCATTTCTATTAGTTGCCCAACGGAACAGGAGAATGGATGGTATAAACTCCCTAGGTACACTGTTCCAAATGCTATATGAACTTCTTCATTAAGCTTGTTATGAAATAAAGCTTAAATAAGTTGCTTTTCACAAACATTGTAACTTCAGAGTGCCACCATAACTGTGTTACAGGATTGGTTAAAATTCAGATTTTACAATTTTATTGAGTCTGGTTTGTTTTTCATAAACTTATTAATAGCTGTTTGTCCTGTGATCTTCAGATAGGAAGGTTTCCTATGCCTGTTGCACAGTGCCGGGTAGAAGAAGGGAAAGGCTAAATAGTTATTTCGGCTCTTGCTAAATTTTAGGGTAGGTTTGTTACAGCAGGCTACAAAAGGGGTCATGAAGTTCCAACCATTTTATCATCTATCCTGCCTTCCTCTCTGTGTTGAGAAAGGTGTGGCATTGACCTGGCAGGCTTAAATATGAACTACCTGAAGAGGGAAGCATATGCCCTAGAAACAAACTTTAGCTGGTTGTCTTTTCTTCCACTCTGACGGCATATGATTAAGCATCTAACTATAAAGGTCTTGTATTTCACTGAATTATGTACTGGTTCTCAGCACTTCACCTTTACTGCTGCATTTCAAGGATTCTCTGCAGTTAAGCCTGCAGACATTCATTTCATACAGGCAGAGCATTTCAGAAACTGAAACTAAAATAACTTTCTATTTTATTCTACAGGAAACAAAATAGCAACCTATTTAATTGTTGCACCAATGTGGGAATGTGTCATGAAAGGCAGAACAATCTTTTGTCCTCATCTATTCAATTTGGGAATACTCTTATGTTCAGCATCCTTATTTTATTAATTTAATTTTAAAAGAGCTAATTGAAGTTGATCATCCTTTTCATTCTTGGTATGCTAGTTAGCTTTCTTCAGAGAAATGCAGGTAGCTTAGGTAACTTAATACTGTAATGTCAGAAGATACTAGATGAAGCTCTAATGTAGTTCAGAATTAACCACACATCTTCAGTAGACAGCACTCGATTGACACTTGTTTTTGTGTTAATGGAATTATTTAACATGTAAACACAATATGCAAATACAATACTATGTAAATGAAAAATACATGGCCCTTGATGTCCTTGGGTATCAGTTACTTGTTGAAGGACATATGCATGACACTTGTATTGTGCAGAGGTATGGACATTTTTTCTATGTTTTACAGTATGTGGAGAAGGTGAAATATGCTTATGGATTGTGTTGTAGCTCTGATTTTTTTCTGATTGAAGTATTTTTGTTCTTCAGTTTTGGCAAGCGTTCTGCAGGAAGCTTCAGGCGTGGCTGTGAATGCATTGTTTTAGA
Organism: Coracias cyanogaster; assembly: GCA_033124195.1. Taxonomy (NCBI): domain Eukaryota; kingdom Metazoa; phylum Chordata; class Aves; order Coraciiformes; family Coraciidae; genus Coracias; species Coracias cyanogaster. Next base: position 157,765 of record JAVSBS010008749.1, on the reverse strand, counting down.
GCCATCTGAAATGATTGTGGTAAGAATATTTTTATTCAATTGCTTTTAAATTTAACAGACCAGCTTTGGTAACACTTGAACTTCCAAAAGTTTTGAAGAGTTTTCTGTTTCATACATGATCTTCTTATAAATCTAAGATGTCATGCACAACTTTCTTGCCATTCTTCGCACACCTACTTTACTTGTTTGAGTGATAAAGGCACCTTTTATATTGTTGTTACATTTGGTTTGCAGATTTATTATAAAACTAGTTTTCTTGTGCTAGAAGAATAGCAGAACAGTTAGTGGTTGTTTTTTTAAAAGCTGCTTTATTGCTATAGGTAAGCATGGATGCTTTAAACTCTGTATTTAAGGTTAGCTTTTAAGTAATTAATGTTTGAATTAAGTTTATTCTCAGCCCTCTGAGGTTTTAAGAAGCAGTTTGAACATTTGAGAATTCTACTGACTTTTCTGGTGAAGGTTATTTTGTTAGCAGTATCTGTTGTAGTCCAGTGGCAGCACAGCGTTGTCTCTGAGGGTTCACAGACTCAAAAGTTTTTAGTTGCCAACGCAAGGTGCATCATCTGAACAAATGCACATTCAACAGGCTAAATGATTTTTATTCCTTTGTCATCGAGGTAGCGATCAATTCATAATACAGACATAAAAATTATCTAAGCCATGTGTAGATGATTGCTCAAATATTGGCTATGACACTAAACATTGTTTTTCCTAAAAAGTGACAGTTTCTGTAAAACTTGCAGAAGCTCAGGAAATTGTGGTATTGCTTTAGGCTTGTAGAAGAGATTAGATTACTTGTTTAAAGTTGATTGGTAAAACAGTAGCTTTTTAACTTGCCTTCATGCAAATGCAGGCATGCTTTTGTGGGTTTTAAGCTTTTTGTGATTTTACTGTGAACAGATAAAGATGATCGTGTAATGGTAGCTTCTTCTGTTGGATGCTTGATGATATATCTCCCTCTTCCAATTCTAATTAAGAAAATCGCCTTACAAAGCTAATGCAATGTAGTAGGAGACACAGAAGGCATACGTGCCAAATACGTGAAAAAGCAATGCAAATGGCTTTTCTGCTATCCTTAATTAAAGCTCTCTAACTTTGTAAAGGGCAGCTCCTCAACAGGGAGGCCTGTTAAGCCTCCCTGTTTGCCCCTGTATTGGCCCCTTGGTTTGTTGAACTGGTTTGTGTAACTTACGTCTGACCATGAGTTCAGGAAACAATTTATTGTCCCAGATTTGTTCACCAGAAGTACACAATTTAGTTGGTGGTTGCTGTGTGGATTTCTGTCTCTCTCGTGCATTCCTTGATAATTTATAAGGAAGAGTGATATAATGATAGGCATAGGGAGAGATGACTACAGAATAGGAGTCCAGTAGAAATCTGGAATTAGGAAATATGTAATAGGTATTTTTTGTTCTCCCTATTTTTGTTTTGAAGTGATTTGTTTTCCTCTAAATTCAGTCTATTAAAATCACAGAATCACACCACAGCATCAGCTAGACCATGTCACTGAGTGCCACATCCAATCTTTCCTTAAACACCTCCAGGGATGGCGTCTTCACCACCTCTCTGGGCAGTCCATTCCAGTGTCTAATTGCCCTTTCCGTGAGGAAGTGCTTCCTAATATCCAACCTAAACCTCCCCTGGCGCAGCTTCAGACCATGCCCTCTCGTCCTGTCACTAGTTGTCTGGGAGGAGATCCTGACCCTCACCTTCCTTTCAGGTAGTTGTAGAGAGTGATAAATTCTCCCCTGAGTCTCCTATTCTCCAGGCTGAACAACCTCAGGTCCCTCAGCCTCTCCTCATAAGACTTTTCCTCCAGCCCCTTCACCAGTCTTGTTGCTCTCCTCTGGACGTGCTCCAGCACCTCAATATCTTTCTTGAAGTGAGGGACCCAGAACTGCACACAGTACTCAAGATGAGGCCTTACCAGGGCTGAGTACAGCGGGGGAATTACATCCCTAGTCCTGCTAGCCACACTATTCCTGACACAAGCCAAGATGCCATTGGCCTTCCGTGCCGCCTCGGCACACTGCTGGCTCATGTTTAGCCAGTTGTCAACTGGTACTCCCAGGTCCCTCTCCGCCAGACTGCTCTCCAGCCACTCATCCCCCAGTCTGTAGTGCTGCATGGAGTTATTGTGGCCAATAATTTTATGCCCTCAAAATATTTGAAGTAAGTAATGAAATCAGTGCTTCCTATTGAAGAGTGAAGCTTTTGCCATAGGTTGGTTAGGGAAGATAAAAGTGACAAACAGAGGTCAGTAGGAAAACTACCAAGTGCTCCTTCATACCAGTTTTCACCACTCAATACATGGCAAAAAGAAATGTTTGTATTTGTGTAAGGACAAGAAAGGGAGAATTTTTCATCTGTCAGTTTTGAAAAGTTGTCACGCTTAGTGATGTGGTTCATACCAATGTTGATTTTTTTTGTTTGTTTGTTCATTTTTTTGTAGTGGCTTCATTTGGTGCTGAAAATGCAGGAAATTTCAAGCTAACTGATGTTTTTTGAAAATAGGATTTGTTGTGTTTCTAACAAGAAGAAACATTTTTATTTCTTGTAGGAAATGACATTCTTTTGCATGTGTTGTAGGTTGATTACATGGATGAAAATGAGGAGTATTTTCAGCGTCAAGCTTCTCATAGGCAATCTCGAAGAAGATTTAGGAAAATCAACCAAAAAGGGGAGCGACAAACAATTATTGATACTGTTGACCCTTATCCTGTGGGGAAGCCACCTCTACCTAGAGGCTACCATACGGTAAGCTGTCCATATTTATGGTTCACAAAAACATAAATAGGAAAATTACTGAAAAGAAAACAATCAAAATGGCTAAACTTCCTGGTATCTTTAAAGAAGTGTGTTTCTGTAGGGAGGTTTCCCCTTAAAATACCGTGAATTTGGCTCCATCAGTATGTGAACATGTGTGCAGCTTGCATCCTAGCTCAGAGTTGAAAAGCAAGTTTCTTAATGACCATGAATGTCATGTATTTTTTCTTAATGTTCCAGTCATTATTTGAAATTGGGAAAGAAATCATGTTCTTGTTTCCTTTTGATATTAAGTTACAGTACAAATAGTTTAATGTGCAGTGTAAAAGGTCAGTTAGTGAAGCACTCAATCACATGTATGATAACAGTTGTTGCCCAAAAATTTGTGGATAAAATCTGTCATTTCTTTTTGGTACCCAGAACTTAAATGTCATATTAACCTTTACTGATGTCTGCCTCAAGAGTCCTTTATACCTGGGTTTCAGTAAGCTACATAGCCTGCCCATCATCACGGAGATCATTTGGTCATTTCACTTGATTTTTTTTTTTTTTTTTGGTCATCTTACATATAGAGAGTTTCCAGGCTTTCTCTGGAGATAAAAATAAACTAATAATTAAAACTTATTCTTCAAAATGCTTTCTATACCTTTTAAATTGAGAAAAGTTCTATTAGATTAATATGTTTGTTTGGTATTGATTTCAACTGTAACCAAAATACTGGAAAAGCTGTTCGCCTTTGGCTCTCATTTATTTGTTTAAGCCCCCAAATCTGCTAGAACCATAAAGGCATGGGCATAAATAACTTTGTGCATATTTAAACTCATTGAGTTCGTTGGGCTGAGTTTTGCACAATGTAAGCCACATGCATATAAATTTGCAGGATTAGAGTTTTAGTGTTTTTAAAATGCTGTCTTTGATCCAATGCAGTTTTAGTTTTTTTCCATTTTTCCTTCTTTATCCTTATTCCTTGACTTGTTTGCCAGTTCCCTGTATATTCAATGTGTGTCTGTAAGTGTGTAGATGTTTGATTACATCTGTTAATTATACAGGCTTTTCCTCATGAGTTGACGTTTTATGCCAACAATTTGTTTTTATTTATACAACAGCTTTTAATGGTTTAATTTTCAGTGCAGTTTTAATTACCTCTAAATTTAATACAGATTGAGCCAGTTCACTTGGTTTGAAGCTTAAACATTTTGATGGTCTGTTTTTAAAAAATAAATATGTGATATTGTACTTTGTAGGAATTATGGGAATAATTACTTCTGTTAGTATTGTTTAGATGTGTATGTTGTGCTTAGCAAACAGTTCGAGTGTGATTTTTATCTGACTTTAGAAGGGCAATATTTAGATTATACACAGTGCCATTTGCATATGTAGGTTCTTGCCTGTTGTATAAATTTCACTTTAGGGTATGCCTAATGAGTTTCTGTAAGCTTAACTGGTACTTAAGAGCAAAAGCCCATTGTGTGCCATTCTGTTGTGTGAGTTCATAATGGTTTTGTGTATGTGTTGGGAAATTCATTGCAAGTGAGATTTCATATTGAGTTGGAAGAGATTGCCAAATAAACTGTAAAATCTGCAATAATTACAGTCAAATGTTGCTTTAAAAAGTGCAATATGATGCATATGACTGCCTTCCTCCCCTCCCACCCCCCCCCAAGCAAATAGAGTCTCATAAGCTTGAATGAGTTTTACAGCGTAGTCAAGACTCTCCATGCTGGCCCATTCCTTCCTATTTTTACAGTGTTTGGTGGTCTTGTATACATTGTTCTCTCATTCACTTCTGCTAGCAAAATTATTTCTGTTGCTTTAAGCATACATGTTAAAGGCTGCATTGTCTTTTCTCCTTTCCTATGTCCCTTGGCCTCATTTTTTTTTTTTTTTTTTGGTCTTAATTTCTTGAAAAATTGTCTGAAGAAAGCAGGGTTTGGTGGTTTGTTTTTTTTTTTTAATAGGTAGGAAATAAAGCGTACTATAGCACACATTTTGTAGCCCTGTTGCCAATCTGTTATTTGGTCAGCATCTGTCAGGGTCTCATCTTTGGTTCTGCTTCTCAATTTTGGATAAATAAAGAAGCATTAAAAAATGCAGATGTTCTGATATTTTAGTAAATAATGTGTTAAAGTCAACTTGAAAAAGGATTAATGGGATACATTTGTTTTCAACTTTGTTCTTCCTTGTGGATGTGTTCTGGTTTAGGTGTTAGGTACATGAGATTCAAAGTAATAAAGCTGCTTTGATAGTATCCTCAATCTTCACAAAACATGTAATTTTCTTATATTGTATTTCACCTTAAATTTGTAGTTACCATGATTTTTTTTTTTTTATAAATTAATGCTTTATTTGCGGTGGTCTCTGAATCGTTTTCTTCAGAAGGAGTTTAAAAAGTATTTACTGAAGAAAGTTTTCTATATCTGTGTGAAAATGTAAAGCAAAATGTAGAGCTTAAATGAAGATGCATGGCTGTGCTTTTCAATAATTAAAGATTAAATGAAGTGCTCTCACTTGTGGCATGGCTTTCTGCAATAGAATCAACTTGTAGGGGATGGTGGACCCTCATTAGCACAATTTTAACATTATCTTCATAGTGGTGGAATGTACTATGGCATGTCTGATAATGTTCATCTTTTCCTTTCCTCCTATATGGCATTCATTTCATTTTGGCTCACAGGAATGCACTAAACCTCAGGTATTGTAACTTACTGTGTATGGTCCACTAACAATTTACTTGTGGGTTTGCAGAATGATACCATAATACTGATGCAATGTTATGACTAAAATTGCCTTTTAGGCTTTGCTTTGATAATTGAGCAATCTCACTATGATATAAAAATACTAATGTAAATGTAGAATTTGGTGGCAGCACAATGTCTCTTTCCCAGCTTGATTGACCTTTCTTCTTTGCTTTGACATCTGTGATTTAGAGAAAGTGGAGAACAATAAGCAAAGGGTATATATAAAATATTTAGTCTTTGAAAGACACTTTACTCAAGTATCTCTTCCATTACACTGAGGACTTAGTCTTTGATTTTGATTTTAAAAAATAGGGCCCCTGTTGCTGTTTAGTACCTGTATGTCACTAGAACAGGGAAATAGAAGATGAGCATTGACAAAGCAACAAAAAGTTTTTGTTAGCTGAAAACTTGCAGCGGTGCTTTTTGCTTCTCTTCCATTCTGACGGTGTGTACTGATTCAGTATAAGGAAGCTGAATTTTGTAGTCTCCTATCAAAGTATGTGTAAATGGCCATTATTTGAAACACAGGCGTGCCAAACTAGGGAGAAGAGTGCGCCCAAGTAAGACAAGAGTCTTGGAACGGTACCAAACCAAGCAAAATATGGTAGTTTTGCCTGACATCAGATATCAAATGCAGTCAAAGTAATCTGAAGATCTGGTCTGATCTTAAAACTAACTTATATTTTAAATAGCATTTGTCAATGCCAAAGTGAGCATCCACCAAATAAAACATTTCGTAAGAATGTGTCTTGTCAAACTGTTAAATGTCCGCACTCTTATTCTGACAATTTTCTTGTGATAGAACTGAAATTTAAACTATTTTTTTAGCTTCAAAATTCTTCCTTCCCTCAAATATAACTTTGGTCAATTCTTCTGATACTTTATCAGGAAATGTGTTTGTCTTAAAAATTCCTTCTGTGTCACATTGTTCAATTGATTTATTTGTCTAAAAGACTTACAGGGTTCAAATTTCAGTGTGGTTCCACTATCATAGGCAAGTGGCTTCTGTGCTGAAATTCTTTATTCAATATGTGGTGCATTTCTTCTAGGAACTCAGTTCCTTATCTTCAGATCAGTGCTCATGAGTTTTTCAGCAGAATGATACTGAGTAACCTATGATTACTAAAATATTAGTCTGTGATAATGTGCTTCTCAAGTTACAGTAGGAATTTGAAATACTCTGTAGTATTTTGATAACTTACCCCAGTGCTTGAAGGACCATTTGAAGTCTGATGTTGAATATCATACTTGGACATGTTACTTTTGGGACAAGAGTTGCTGAATTCTAGGGTGAGGAAAACAGAAACTTCATAATGTATGGAAATAAAATGAATGTATTTTATCAGACTGATAAAATGCATCCTTTTTGCCACCATTTGTAGTTTAGTAAAACGGATCTGTTCTTTTTCAGGGAAGAAAAAAAATCCTGCTAAGTTTAGGTTGAGCTGTTCTTACTTGAACCTTGTCCAAATTTTTTTGATATAACATTTTTGCTTATGCCACTGATGTATCAGAAACTGTCTTTAACGTTAACACATTAGTGTTAACACCTCCTTATTTAATAGAAATTGAATTTTAACTTCGGAATGTAGATCATCTTTCTGTGTGTATGTAAACTGAAGGTTACTTAATGTTTTCAGTCAAAATCCCTTGTTATGAGTGACCTGACTGAAAGAATGTGAATCCTTTCTCCTGAGAACCTACATTGCTTTTCTTCTGATTTTGTCTGTGTTTTTTTTTTTTTTTTAAACTTTAAAATAGAATAGTCACCCATGGAGTGAATTTAAGCAAGGGCAGACTTTCTTGTAATATCTTACTGCCAATAAATTTTGTGGCTGTTTCAGTGCATGTGTGAGGAATTGGTAATGCCCAGTCTTGAGTGTTGCTGAGTTGGTTATTTTTTATATAATGCACGACATATTTAGTGTAAATGGACAGCAGTTCATAAAAGAATAATAACTTTGTCCAAAATAAGATGCTGTTCTTCAGTGTCATAGAGGTTGTGAGTAGTATTTTATAACTCCCTGGTTTGTGATAGTTTCTCTCCCGTGCCTTAGACTTGATATGTAAACTGAGATGTGGGGGCTTTTACTAGTCTGTACCATAGTCTTTACTTTGCTAAAGGCAAACTATCAAAGCTGACTGGGGAATACTCAGAAAGATGCAGGCAGGCCTGTAAATAAAATGCTGAAGCACCTGTGAATAGCCCTCACAGAAAAGTGTGTGGTTTTTTGCTCTGTGAGAATCAGCCCAGATTTGAATTAGTTAACAGGCTTATGAAAATTGCTGCTACTGCATCCTTAGTCAGGTTTTTTAAAGCCAGCTGCTGAAATCCCTGCAAAAGGTCTCTCTGCCTTTAGTAGCCTTTCTTATCCCATTCAGCTTGAGATTCACGTGCGGTGATAATCCGTTTATTCGATATCGGAAGGAAAAGAGCAGTGGGCATGGAGCCATCAATAACCCCAGCTTCCCCAAGTTACAAGCACATAACAAGTTTATCCTCACACACTATGCTATGGAGCCAGTCATTGTGCTGATGCGTTAAGGGCAGACAAATATTGTCCTTCTGGATTTTATTGAAAGGAGGTCACAGAAAATTTGAATGAGAAGGCTGGAAATGAAACCATGTCTAATGTCATTGAGTCAAGTCTCATCTGCAGCCATGACTCCCTGAAAAAATAAGTATGAGGGATTTTTCTAGTTTTTTAAATGTGATTTTTTTTTTTTTTTTTTAAAGAATTACAACCTACTCACTAGTAAATTGTTGAGACCTTGCTTCCTGCCCCTGTCTTCTAAGTAACAGTGCAAAGCATTAGCAAAGTAGCCTTTGATTCTTGATACCATTTGCATTCACGCTGTCTGCTAAAAGTCTAACATTCTTGGATTGAAAATTTATGTTCACATTGTTCTGCTTTATGAAACAAATTTGCCTTTTCCTTTGCCTGCAAAATTACATTTTAAAAATCAATGATATGTCATACTTCTACATTTAGGAAGGATTTAAAAAAAATAAGAATTTTTAATTTTCCTACCTGAATTTGATGCAAAAGCCTAGTTGTTTCCTTTTCAGTGTGTGTGGCTACTGAAGCAATGTGGAAGTTCACAAGATGACAAGCAGTGTTTTCTTGTGGTGATATTGTAGATGATAGTTCTAAAAAAGCTGATTCAATATTACGACTTTGTTTCAGATGTCCAGGGTAATTTAGGGTGAAATTTTATGTTAAAAAACAGCATAATGCAATTGCTTCTCTGCATGTATGTTTGTTCATGTGCATTCTTCTCAGCATTGTGTACTTTACGGTATTGCCATATAGCTTGATATAGCGTGTTCTTGTTAGCGCATCGTATTCTACATAGTAAATTGATGCCAATATAGTAGTGTACCTAGCTGTCTTTATTTTACATTTAGAATTTCAGTCATTTTATTTTGAGTCAGTAGGAACAGTTGTCAGGTAACCAATCTGCAAGAAATCAGTTTAGAGGAACACTGTCAATTTTCCAAGCCTGTAAATTGCTGCAGCTTTTAATGTTTCTGATGATTTTTAGGATATTCTATCACTTTCAATCTAGTACAAGTTAACTTACTAAAAAGCAAACCACAGAATCAATTGAGTATTCACATTAAAAAAAAAAGGGGGAAAATAAAAAAAGCTTGCTTTTAGGAAGACTGAACCATGTCTGAGCTAATTTGTCAAGTCTAGGAAAATTATTTGATAGGGCAGTGAACAAGCAGGTGTGGACACTCTGCAAGTTTGACTTTATACGTATAAAGGTTATGGAGAGGTCATGGGGAAAAAAACAAATTTTTAAACACCCTTGACCTTGGAAGTGTTAAGCAAATCTATTTACAAAGGAAAAAAGGCACAAAAGAACTACTGGGGATCCTAGTCAGGTACACTTGGTTGTCAAAAATGTTTGAGAAAGCAGGATGTTTGAGGATTTTGGCTTTAGAGGCTTGTATGAATTATATCTGCTGAACCTGTTTAAGCAGACGCAACTTAGGTTTCCTCTAGATAGAGGAAAAATGTGAGGAGCAAGGAGAAAGGAGGCTGAGACGGTTCTGTTATATGGCATATGCAAATGAAAGCAAAAAGTACACCTCACTTGAAATAAAAATTGAACTGGACTCAGTCTGTTCTTGGTTATGAAACTAAGTAATGTGTGCACAGAAGCGGTAATTCCAAACATAATTGTACACACACCTAAATTTACAGTGTATTGCTGATGGGAAGTAGAATGGTATGCAAGGGTGTTTTAATCATGTTTGCACAAATAATTAATGTTTATTTGCTCAAAAATTTTGTCTCTAGTAATACTCACCATCATGATACTTGGAACACACCCTCTTACCTGTAAATCAGAGCATCATGAGTTTGGTGCTAAATCGAGCCAGGGTGGCAGGTTCTCAAGGCAAGGATTCTCAATTGTCTCACTTCCCCAGGATGAGAGTACAGGCTCTGGCATAGGACATGAACAGGACATAGACAGAAATGCAAAAGACCTACTTGACCCCAACTTCCATATCATGTTTCATGAGGTACTACCAAGCCTGACTTTTACGTGTTATGTAGTAAAAGGACTCCACACAGCTTTTCAAGATGTAGGGATTAGGGAACACTCAGCACTTATCCCATCTATAAGATCACCAGAAGTCCAATTCTCTCCACAAGAAAGAAAGACGTGATAAAGACACAGTATTCAAAAAACTGGGAGGTAACCTCGATGATGAAGCATTGTTTGGTTATATCTCTGGGAATAATTCACGGTTCAAGTGAGAAAGCAAGGTCAAATGATGCTAGCTACACTAGGCAATTTCAGGTATTCATGGCTTCCATCAACCATCATGCAGGTGCTGATACTTCCTACATATTACAACTCTGCAATGCTGGCCCTGCAGTTGACTGGCTCAACTCACAACCTTGGGTAGGCCAAATCATCTATCAAATGACGATGCTAGATCTGGACTCTCCAGGCAAGGAGTACCTCGAACAAATTTGTCTAGTTGCCCGCAAATCACAGATGCATGGACAGTACAATTATGATTAAAGCTGTAGTGACTGAAATACTGTTATATATTGAGGCTTTTAAGACTGCGAGGAATTATTTGGGTGTGGTGTTTGAGTATGCTTTGTCTATTAGACACCTGCTAATGGCAAAATGAGCACCTAGACAATTCTCTAATTTGGCAACTGCTGCGAATTTCTGGTCCAAACGGTACATGAGTACCATGGGTATGTTCAAGGCTCCAGAAATTATTCCTGGAGCATCGATGAACATGCAGATGAATATTGCAGACTGCTATAGCAAGATGGATAACATGATCACACGCAGCAGCTGGAGATGTTGACCCTGACATGGCACAAATTCTGAGATTGATTGGAGTATCAGGATTCAATAACAAATGAGTCTTTTTTAATAAAAATATAATGGACCCATGAATCGACAAATACTTGTGTCTGGTAGAACCTATCAGACAAATAAATGCTGAATTGGTCTCACAAGACTATGGATAACCAAGAGGAGATGAGTATACAGAATCTGGACCTCAGCCTGGAGGTGCATTGTCAAGAGTCACCTCTAAAGAGTCAGAGTTGCAGCAAGCCAAAGATCTGGAAGATTTCAGCTACTGCATGGTCAAGGATCATATACAGCCTCACAAAGAAATAACACTTTCAGAACCTGTAACATCGCTATAGGAAGAGATGACAACCAGAGTCTCTAACAGTTTCTGGCTTTGAGACTCCCAAGAGGAAGAGAAACTCTTCCAGCTGAAGAACTAATGGAGAGAAAGCTGATCCTGATCAAGCAGAGCTGTTTGTGCCCCGTATCATGAGCAGATTGGAGAATTTAGAAGAAGGTGGATGCACTCCATGATTCTATAAAGATTTTGCTGGAGGATCAGGCAGAGCTGCTTAAAACAGTTGTTGCAAATAAACCCGATGACAAAATTATCTCTTCAATGATGGAAATACTAACAAATCTTGTGCAATTGGAGCAGCAAATGACCAAGGGCATCAAATTCCTTAAGGACAAAGTATCTCTGATCCATGCATTGTCATCCATTGGAGCTCCCGGTGTTGCAGCTGCACTGATCAACCCTCAACCTCCAGTATCCACCACAGTCACTGGTGGACAACCTGCCCCCTTTGTTGGAATGACCTCCGTGATCCCTGAGCAGCTCACATTAGATTAACCACCTGATGACATCTGTTAGAAAATCGAAGTCAACATCATGCCCAAGTCCGAGTACCAGCCCATACACAGGACTGCAATCATGCCTGGTTACAATACTCTCTTCTTGGAAGTCCATTTAGCTTGTCTGAGTATCACAATGTAGGTACCATTTGGAATACTGAACCTGGAGCTCTTGCAGACAACATCGAGGAACATGCTCCTTAGTGAATACCCCCAGTGATGTCAGAGTTGTTATTTACTCTTAAACTAACTAATCATTTATAACTACCCTCCTTATATCCCATCTCAGTTCCAAAGCCACACAATCACATATTCTAAAAGAAAAACAAACAAACAAAAGCTTAAAAAAAAAGTTACACACACAAAAATGCACAGGAGTGTTGATCTGCTCAAGGGTAGGAACGCCCTGCAGAGGGATCTAGACAGGCTGGATCCATGGGCTGAGGATAATTGTATGAGGTTTAACAAGGGTCCTGCACTTTGGTCATAACAACATGTGGCAGGTACAGACTCCTCGACAGACAAAACAGGGCAAAACCAGGGTGTGCCAGAGCAGTTTGCAACAAACTGCATCTCATGGTGATTAACTGGTGCCTCAGGGTCCAGACCCTCAGCCTGTTTTGTCTGGGCTTGTTCCCTCAACCAGTTAGAATGACCACAGAGTGCCCTTGACTAGGGTATAAATGGAGCCCTGCCCTGCCTAAGAACTTGGGGAGATGGTTCTTCGCAGAGCAATGGGCCTGGCAGTCAGACCCTCCCCTTGGATAGGCCATCCAAGGACATTCTGATGGATTGAGCGAGCCTCACCGTTTTGGTGAGTGATACTTTGGGCACCCGTGTGTGGGAGGTTTCCCTTTTAGTAGTGAGTACATGCCCACTTTGGTTTCTCTTTCCTTAAATTTAGGAATGAATGGTGCAGTTCTATTCCTAACAGACATCTGAACTTGTGTTTTGTCAGAAGGAGTGCTGGATGACTTTGGTTGCAATAAACCCGTTTTGAATGTTGATAGCTGCTGCTGTTTGTTCAGTGGGTACCTCCATGACACAACCCCCAACAACGCTACAGGCTTGGGGAAGAGTGGCTGGAAAACTGCCTGATAGCAAAGGATCTGGGGGTGCTGGTAGACAGCTGTCTGAGCATGAGCCAGCAGTGTGCCCAGGTGGCCAAGAAGGCCAACAGCATCCTAGCCTGTATCAAAACCAGCGTGTCTCAGCAGGAGTAGGGAAGTGATTGCGCCCCTGTACTTGGTGCTGGTGAGGCCACAGCTTGAATACTGTGTTCAGGTTTGGGCACTGCAGTATAAAATAGACATTTAGGTGCTGGAGTGGGTCCAGAGAAGGGCAACTAACCTGGTGAGGGGTCTGGAGAACAAGTCTTAGGAGTGGCTGGGGGAACTGGAACTTGTTATTCCAGAAAAGAGAAGTTTGAGGGGAGGCCTCAAAAAGAAGGTTGGAGAGAGGTAGGTGTTGGCCTCTTCTCACAACTAACTAGTGATAGGACAAAAGGAAATGGCCTCAAGTTGCGATGGGGAGGTTTAGATTGGATATTAGGAAAAACTTCTTTACTGAAAGAGTGATTAAATGATTCAAGACATGTTCTAGTGGTCATGGTGGTGGTGGGTTGACGGTTAGACTTGATGATCTCAGAGGTCTTTTCCAACCTTAATGATTTTATGATTATGTAACAAATTCACTATAATTTATTTAATATTTCTGGTTTACTGATTGTTCCATTAATAAAAGAAAAGGGCTACTTCTTAACATTGTCAAGTATGACTGTCTCTTTACCAGGAAGGATATTTGTTTGGTTGTTTTGGTTCATTTACAAAAGTCAATGTGCAGTTTCAGAAGTAGCAGTTTTTGTTATTCCATAGTGGTGATAATCTACTCATGATTTGGAATGAAATTTATGCATACTTCATGCTAGGAAGTAATAGAAAATACTAAATAGATAGATATTGTCTGTGTATGTAGTATTTGAACACATGCGGTAATGCTAATTCCTATAGTGTGTGACTGTGTGATATATGAAGATGTATTTGGAAGTGAGATACTATATTGTGGGTAATTGTATCTGAAATACGAAATTTCTGAGATGATTTTGGCACTTCCCGTTAACCATATTTTGTATAAATATTGGATGTTTCTTTCTGGGAACATCCACTGGTGATGTTACAATGACAATACATAATTCCAATCCCTATGTTCTGTGTTTCGTGGCAAAATACAACCTTTTTAGCCACATAGCTTTCTTCATCCATGTTGTAAGGAACTATTACTATTTAAAATTATGTATTGTCATATATAATTGTTGTTATATGAGCAATGCTATCATTTTATTCTGTGTAGCACCTGAAGCAAAACAAAATTGTTAGTTCATCATCCTTTTAGTAATGTCTACTAGCAAGCTAATGCAAAATTAATGACATGCAGTGTGTTATTTACTCAACTTGCAGCTTCTGTCAGAGGATGTCTATTTTTATATATTACATCATCCCTGCTACAGAACTCATCTATCCATTGGGATTTACTGTTCTTCCATTCCCTTTGGAAGGGCTCACATTGATATCGTAGCTGGCTTTGTAATTGTGATTAGATTTGGAAATTCAAAGAGAAATATCAGAGCTGTGCAGTTTTTTCTGCAACTGAGTATTTTTTAGATAAATTACTGACACTAGGTCCTGTTTACAGCTTGCAGAGTTGCCAATACTTTATGTCCACGCATGTAAAATTTTGATTAATAATAGCATATATTTTTCTAGAGTAGCACGAGTATTTTTACTGTTACTGACTTACAATATGCTCTTCTATATTATATAAAAAAGATTTATTTTCTGAGAGGTAGGGTATAAAACTAAATTTGAGGTTTGTCATCAAAGAAAAAGGTTGTTAGTGCAGCAGAAAAATGAATTTTTCATACCTCTGATTGCTGTATAACGTAACTACATACAAATTTTGAACTTCCACCACTTAAACTTGATTAATGCTGAGGAAGATTAAAAAACCCTCACCTACATGTCTTCTTCAATATTTTTTAAATAGGATATCCATATTGGTTTAAGGTCATTCGTTTTATAAATAATGTTTGCATATAAAGTACATATGGGCAAATGTGATCTACCTGTGCATTGTGTTTGTAGAATACCAGTACAGATCCTTTCAATACTGACATCTCTACACAGATAAGCATCATGAGTGATAGTCCTCTTGTGGACATTTGCCCACTAAAGCATGCAAAGAAGCTGTCAGTTAAGTTTTTTTTCCCCCAAGCATCTAAGCTGCTGTTATGTGAGCTGTGTTTGCCATAGTGACTTAAAGATAAAATTGTTAGTATTTGGTGTCAATCTTTCCACAAAAGGTTCTGTTTCTGAGTACTTCTAATAGTGCTTTTGTATTTGATTTGAATCATTTAAAATGGTCATTTTTCTGAGTGACTTTCAAAGTTCTAAAAAATTAATAAAAGTAGTGGTTTACCCTGAACAGCTAAGGAAGGTATGTATAGGACTGAAACATGGGAAGGATGGAATGTTCCCACTTCTAAGAAGGCCAATGGCATCTGGGTTTCACAGAATCATTATGGTTGGAAAGAACCACTAGGATCGTCAAGTCCAACCTTCATCCTTACATCTCTGTAGCCACTAGACTATTGTATTAACAATAATGTGATTGTCCCCCTGTACCTGGCACTGCTGAGCCTGCACCTCGAATACTGCGTTCAGGCTGGGCCCCTCACTGCAAGAAAGAAATTGAGATGCTGGAGCATGTCCAGAGAATGGCAATGAAGCTGGTGAAGAGTCTGGAGAAGAATTCTTATGAGGCATGCTTGAGGGAACTGGAGTTGTTTAGCCAGGAGAAAAGGAAGCTCAGGGCAAATCTTACCACTCTCTACAACTACCTGAAAGGAGATTGTAGTGAGGTGGGTCTCAGTCTCTTCTCCTATGTAACAAGCAATAGGACAAGAGGAAATGGCCTCAAGTTGCACCAGGGAGGTTTAGGTTGGATATTTGGAAAAATTTCTTCACCAAAAGGGTTGTAAAGCACTGGAACAAGCTGCCCAGGGAAACAGGGGAGTCACCATCCCTAGAGGTATTTAAAAGCTGTGCAAATGTGGTGTTGAGGGACTTGGTTTACATGGTTTCATGGTGGACTTGGCAGTGCTGGGTTAATGGTTGGACTAGGTGATCTTAATGGTCTTTTGCAAACTAAATGATTCCATATTCTAAGTCCAGAAGGTGAGTTATACTTTCACTTTCTATTTTGCATTCGCAAGTACTTCTTGTATCTTGAATAACTGGCATATATTAGTTCCTCACTAGTCTTGCAGTTACCAGTTGTGAAGGGGGGGAGGGACCAGACAAAATCGAAGTCTTGTTTCTCTGTATTTTGAAATATTGATGTCACGTCAAAAGGCTTCACCAAAGACTGGAACCTAAACACATTTAAACATGACCCTTCCATAATAAGTTTTGGTGCATGAGTATCAAATGAGTTTGAGATGAGGAAGGAAGAAATTAGAGGCAGTGCAAGAACTGAGTAATAAAACAAGAACTGTAACCTGCAACTCCTGGCTTCTAGTCTGGTATCATGATCTTAAACAATAATTTGTGAAAGTAAGTTAGAATAGTGATAGTAAATTAGAAGTAAATTGTGTATTTAGTAGAACATAGCTTGGATTTTCATGGTTTTTAACCATTATGATACTTGTAACTTCTGCTATGTGTAAATAATGCTATAATTCTTATTTGTGAATGGTTTCTTTCTTTTTTTACCCTTAAAAGTAAACATTTCAGAGTTAGAGATTGAAAACGTGCTTGAGTAAAGGAGTTGACCAAAGGTCATAGGTAGTTTAGTGATGGTGGGTTTCATGGGGCAAAAATGGGGGAGGTGCTTTGGTTTCTTTAAAAGCTGTGTTTGTTTAAAGTGAAGGAAATACAGTTGTTACAATAGTAATTACACGTTCAACATAGTTTTATTTCTAAGCTTTTAGTTGAGAATCAGTAGCCCAAGCTGCAGATAATAGGCTTATCTCAAAGTGCTATGAGAGCTGCTAATGAAGATGCAGTGATGTCCGTCCTGTATTCCAGGTAGTCTTAACCTTAATATTTAAGCAAAGACTTTTCATGGACAAAGGTGCTGGTTAGGCAAAAAGGTGGAATCATTTGCTTTACATAAACACTAATAAGTCTGAGAAAATCTTCTGATGTGTAAACTGTCTTTTATTGGATAGATTGGATAGATCACAGAATCGTTATGGTTGGAAAGGACCTCCAGGGTCATCAAGTCCAACCTTTCTCCTAGCATCTCTCTAACCA
>JAVSBS010008749.1:48078-140654 GCA_033124195.1 Coracias cyanogaster | reverse complement strand
TTTTTTTTTTTTTTTTTTTTTTTTTTTTTTTTTTTTTTTTTTTAAATCAAGGCATTAACAGCTCAGTAAGGGAAAAGTGTGTTTAGAAATGCTGATGTTTCTTTGAGGAGTAGCATTCCCAACAGGCTGAGCAAGTTCTGAACATCCCTGTGGCTTAAGCATCAAGGTCAAAGAACCAAAAGCTGTAAAAGTCTGTTGTTAGTGAAGAACTTTTCAGATGGGCAGTAGAACCTTTAGGAAAAGTACTGTAGCTTCTGGCCAATGTGAGCTTTACCTTTTCTTTGTCGGTTCTACTTTATGCTAAATGTTCTGATTTGCATTGGGGGAAGGAAAGTAGGAAGGAATCTAAAACATGAAGGAATATGAAATATACAATGGAATCTTAAATAACTTAGTTCTTTGTCAAGATCATTTAAAACAGAGGAAGAAGTTTATAACTTAAATTTCATACTGTCCTGTAAAATGATGGCAGTGTATTGCACACAACTTTTAACAGCACTGATGTTCAAATTAACTCTCACGTGTGTGCTTGAATCCTTGACTTAGGGGTGAGTAACTTTCCAGTTGCATAACCCACTATATAGAGAATGGGCGAAACTAACTTTTTTTGTGTGTGTGCTGTTTTTCTGCTTATTTACTTTTCTTTTGTACTCAGTCATCTCTTCCTAGGAAAGGGTAGGGCTCATTGGCTGCTTCTGAATCTTAAAAGCATTTTGCTCTCAAGAGAGGGCTTGCTGTTTTCTGTTTCTCTAGAGGAATGTGCTTGGAATAGGGAAAGGAAAAGATTTCTTTCATCTTTACTAAACAGGTTCTTAGTGCTTTAGTGTTTAGTGTTTTAGCCCTCAAATCATTAAATACTACAAGGTAAAGAGTGTACTGTTTTCTAGCATTTGTTTAAATGTAAACTGGTTTTAAGATGCTGTACACCACGAACATCTTCATTTGTGCAGTGAGAAATCTTTTATTTTGTTAATGCAACACTGACAATTCAATTTCAAGACAAGATGTGTTTAAATCCTGTGCTTTTAGTCTTTCTCTTTGACATACATGTTACTTGGAAATGGTCCGCTTAGAAAAATGGGGAAAAGTCCCTTCTTTCTTGTCCTTTCTAGAAGAGCTTGTAATAACTTGAGACCTTTTTTTTTCAGGTCTGTAGAAATATTTTTGGGAAGCGGCTGGTGCAACTCTGATTATATAGAAGACACAGTTTAATTATTACATGAGATTAAGTAGCTGTATTACTTGGTGAAAAATGCATGACTTGTGTCCTTTGCAACTCTTACACAGATTTACAAAAATGGGCTCTTGTTTCCTTTTGAGGTGTATGAAATGTCAGCAGTCTTTTGCTTTCTCTTGTATTTAATTATGTAAATAATGCATTTTGCAACTTTAGGAGAAGAATTTGAGAATAGATGTTATTGACAAGTATAATTGAATGGAAATAGGTGCCTAAACTCATCTTTAAAAAATGGGATTTAGCCTCAAAGTGCTTCCAGAAGCTTCTTGAAAGTGAACCTTGTGTCCCCTGCTGTGTATCGTGCAGCTGCAGCCAGAGCGTGGAGGGGGACCGGGGCAGGTTGTGTTCTGTTCATCATGCAGTGTGGGATCTGGACAAAACATGCCATTCCTTTGTCATTTCGGCTGACTGCCCCTGTTGAGGTGTCCTGATAAACACGTACCTGATGTACCCTCTATTGAGGGAACCTTTCATCGCCGGGGAGAAATTCTGAAATCTCAGTGCAGCAACACAATCTGAAATTTCATCACAGGGATGCATTTCTTGATGGACCATTGCTCAGAGAACTATGAATGAACCTTACCTGTAGAAAATGCAGAGGACCTTGCTTTCTGAGTTCTGTTTGATATGATGGCTTCGGTAATTCTGTTTAAGAGGAGTAGTTTCACTCTGCGTTTCATGCCAGATGTGATTCATAAGCAACTAAATCTGCATGATCTAAGGTGCCCCTACTAAAATGATCGCGCCTGTGGTTAGAGCTTACACAGCAGCCCGTACCTTTGCATTTTATAGTATTATAGTATTAGTTGATGCATCAGGTAAAGTGTATATTGAGTGAATATTGAATATATTCCTCTCCATATTGAGAGGAAGTTGTCAAGTAAATGGGTACAATGCTTCATTTGTTGAGTTGATACAATTCCCCTAGAAGGCTTCTAGGTGAGTTTAATTCCTTCCTGCTGAGCTTTCAGTGGTACTTCAAGTTTGTCCTCCCCTAAGACTGGCAGTGTCTGCGGCATGGAAGAATTAGTACTAAATAAAGTATTTAAATGCTTTCAGATATCAATTAAAACATGCTTTTAGAATAGTCTAATATGTATATATCCCTCATGAAGGAATGATAAATTAGTCACTGACTGGCAGAACTACAAATGCAGCCATGAATTGGCACTGCAGTAATTACTTCTTTTTTTTAGTATCAGATAGCATGTGATTAAATACCTGTGAGAAAATTAAATTTATGTGATGAATGGATGTAGGATGAAGGTTAAGCTATTGTGAGAGCTGATACTGAGATGATTGTGAGAAAATATTACTTTGTTTAATTTATTTTGTTTCAAGAGATATCACTGTAAATTTGGACTACCTTTTTTTTTTTTTTAACTAGTTATCTTATTTGGTTGATTAACAATGAATACAACTGTTATCTGCCAGGTGGTAGCTTAGAGAATACCACATTGGTTTTATTGTACTACAGATAATTAAATTCCATTAAAGTTTGTGGGCTTTCCTTCAGGTTGCTGAAGTTTTAACAAAATGTCTGCTGCCTTGAGTGGGTTTGAGAATACTGCCATCTCCTGTTTATTCCTCTTGTTAATTTGAGGATACTAGATGTTAGTGAAAAACCATTCTAAACTTAAGTTAACTTTACAAAGCTAAGAACTTTGCAGAGTATCTTAAAATAACACCTTCAGGAGCATGTGTGTAGTATTTCTGTGCATCCAGGTTTCTATTAAGAAGTCATGTCAGGACCAAGAAATTTATAGTCATAAGTTGTGTTTTGGTTTTTGTTTTGGGGTTGTTTCTTCCTAAGAAAAAAATGCTTCTTATAAGCAAGACACTACCATTTGAGGAATAACTTATAAAAACATTTGCAGTTCAAAATAAAGGATGAGGGAATTTTTATCTTAGTACTAGCAGAGAAAGACATGTCATAGCTGCCCAAAGTTAAACCTAGCAAGCAAAGCCATAGCATTTTAGGAAGAACACGTTAAGCACAGATAGGTAATGTCTTTTTGCACCCAAATAACGTTAGGGCATTTAGGTTTTGTGTATGAGGTAAACTGCTTGATAGTTGTACTCTGTCCCTGGAGAATACAGGAGCCTGAAGGTATGTAGGGACCTCTTGCAAGCATATAAGAAGGTACTTTATGGCACTGTTAGTTTTGAAAATAATTTGTTTAGTGTGGCTAATGGCCCATTGGTACAAATAGTGTGCTGGTGATTCAGTGGATGAATTAAACATTTCAGTCAATGATTACAGTGTTGAGTCGAAGTTATGATTTTTTTGCCATTTTGTTAATGATTAGATTGGTTAAAGGTCATTTATGAAACTAATAGACAGGTTCCTGAAACAGCATAAATCATCTTTACTTGATCTTTCTTAAAGGTGGCATCGTTCGCAGAGACCTTTTTCTAACAGCAAAATTGGCTGTCTCGTTGCACTATCCTTTGTAATACTTATATTGTTCAATGTTTTCTAGGCAGCACAGCAAATAATTGAACTTCAAGAATCAGCCCAAATAAATGCAGGATTACAACCGGCTAATCTGGGGAGGAACAACAGCTTACATGATATGAAGACTGTTGTAAAGACTTGGAGGAACAGGTTACCTATTGTGTCAGATGATTTATCCCACTGGAGCAGCATTTTCATGTGGAGACAACATCATTACCAGGGTAAAACTGCCTGGTCCAGCATGCATTCATCATGTAATTTCCCAGACAACACATTGTTTGAAATAAGTTCTTTGTATTTTGTTTTTGTTTTATTTAAACATGCAGAAATGTTGCTTTTGTCAAGTGTTTGTTTTTTATTCAATTTCCTTTTAAGTGTTTCATTATCTTAAGTCATCATTTCATATGTATTGCTGTCTAAGATATTGCTGTATATATAATTTCATTTATATTGACAAGTATTTCATGTTTTATTTCTAGCCATTGTAACTGCATATGAAAATAGTTCTCAGCATGATCCTAGTTCCAATAATGCCATGTTGGGAGTTCACGCGTCTGCATCAGCAATTATCCAGTATGGAAAGATAGCTCGAAAACAAGGGCTGGTCAATGTAGCTCTGGATATACTGAGTCGCATTCATACAATTCCAACTGTGCCCATTGTGGATTGTTTCCAGAAGATTCGCCAGCAAGTTAAATGTTATCTGCAGCTAGCTGGAGTCATGGGCAAAAATGAATGTATGCAGGTATGACAGCCTTAACTCTGTGGAGTAGTTGTTGGAACTTGGCAGATTACAAGGGCCTTCAGATGCATTGATTTAAATATTTAAATTTCATTGGCCATGTTATACTCCGCATAGAGTGGTGTTTTAAGCAATGCTGTTAGTCAGAAGCAGTCATTGTCCTCTTTCAGCTGAATACTGCGGGTGTGTTTAAAAATTAGCTGAATAAAAACTGAAGTGGAAATAAACTGTCTGGAATCTTACAAGGTAGATAAATGGAAGGGACTTTGAAATTATATTGCTCACAATAGGAAGAAACAACACTATTGCAAAGCTAACTGAAGCTCTGAGTGTCTGACTTCATGAGTGATAGATGCTGGCAAACTGAAGGGAAATCATATGTTAAAAGGAAAGGAAAAAATGTGATCGTAGGCAAAACCCAGTGACATGACTACAAGGTCAACAAACTGGGACCATACATTACATTATAATGTAATATAACATACATAGCAGTGTAACATAAAAGAACAAGGTGCAAAGGATAACTCGTCACCTGATGAATGTTGTCTGTAGTATCTAATAGTTTTGCACAGGCCAGGAGAAACTAAAATTGTTGTAGGTCTAGATTTATTACAATGAAAATTAAATACTACAAACTCATGCTATTTAAATTTCAATAGACTGTTTTTGCTGTTGTTTTATGTCATCTTAATAAAACCTTCCATTTTAGAAGGTTATTCTCACTAAGGCTTATTTAACAGGGTCTTGAAGTTATTGAATCAACCAATCTGAAGTACTTCACCAAGGAGATGACCGCTGAGTTTTATGCATTGAAAGGAATGTTCTTGGCCCAGATTAACAAGTAAGTATGTTGGCTGGAAGATGATAAAAATGCAGCTGAAGTATTTCAGTACAGTATTTGAGCAGGAAAGTTGTTCCATATGTTTATACGAATTTAAAATTTGTCACAACTGTGTAAGAAAGTAAAAGCATACATGACATGATCGTTGGTCGTATTTGTAAGTATTGGAGGAAAGAACTAGTTGAAGCAAACATTGCACCAGTCCTTTTAGAAAAAGTTTTGTATTTCAGGGGTTGAGACAGGAAGAGGCATGGAGAATAGATTTGTCCGAAGCTTTGCAGCTTATGATACATTTTTTTATTTTTCCCTGGTTCTGTGAGTACGTAGGCAAACTCATGTCTAACTGATGTCTTAGTGTAGTTCACAAAAAGAGATTGCTTTAGTTATGTTCTTTCTGTAAGTATCACATTTAAAACCTAGGAAAAAAAGTTCAGTCTGTAAGCTTATGGCTACTCAAACAAAATGAGCCTGCCTCTGACTCTCGCATTTCTGTTTCATTGTCATTGCACATGTCCTGTTAATAGCCACAACTGGTCAAGGCATGGGAAGATGTGTGGTGGCATAGTTCAGAGTGCTTACACAAACCTGGTGTGTGATGCAGTGTGGAAATGCAACACTCATTTCAGATAATTGAGTGGAAAAGACTAACGAGGTGTGTGTTGGAGCATCTTGCATTGCAGCAATTAAACAAGCAACCTTGCTTTCACACAGCTACTTCTGTAACATTTTTGTTTTGTGCTACCAGTTATCTTACTGTTTTGAGGAAGATCTGTCTTTAATTCAGTAGACAAATATCTCAGCAGTCAAATTTTGTTTGATGATGCAAAATAACCTCTTCAGATTTCAATAACTCTTAGTATGCATGGTATTTAATGGCAGTATTGCTACATGTTCCATGAGTAGAGTAGTTCCTTTACGACTACACTGTGGACACTTACAGAATGAAATCCATCAGGTTTTAAGCTGTACACCACAACCTCACATAGCAATTTAAGTCACAAAATGATGAATAGCTTCTGTGCATACAAGAAAGGATTTTAAGTAGGCAGAATGCAATTACTTTGCTGGAAAGTGCAGTGGGCTTTTTCTGTGGCCGTAAGTGAGCTTGGTTTCAGTTGAGGTGTAAAGAGAAGAAAGTGTACCTCCCCCCATCTTTTTAATTTTTTTTTTTTCAAGTTCCTGCAGGTAAACTAAAAGGCAGCTAAACTCTCTGTATTCGTTTTTGCAGGATGGAATGGATAATGGTTTCAGTTTAAAATATGGTTCTGATGTACTTACAGTTTCTTAATTTTACCAAAAAACATACAGGCATTTTTTAGCACCACGGTTGAGTTCAGGATTTAGGATGGTTACAGTTGGGAACAATGGCAGTGATGAACCTGAGAATGTGTGACCACTGATTGCCCGTGTGTCAACTAAACTGGAAGCTAAAGGTCACCTCTGCTCGTGCGTCTCCCTGTGCTGCCTATTTGCTGAGCAAGGTGATAGCAACCACTTTTAAAAAGTCATCTCACATGTCACAAATGATGGATTGTAGAGAGGAGAGAAGAGAACCAACTGAGAAGTCTCCCTTTTGTAAAGGGGAACTAGTGATACAAGGTCATCTGTCAGGCTGCTGTTTTGCTAGCTCACTTCAAAACCTCCATCATCTGGGGCACAGAAAGCCTCTGAAAGCAAGATACTAATGTAGCATAGAAACTCATATATACTTTTGCCTAGTCATTTTGATTCATCACTATAATCCTCCAAGCTAATATTTTTATATTAAAAATACTTTACCGTTAATTTTAAAAAATTAGTCAAGAATAATTTTGTTTCTTTATGGTTTATTTCAATGCTTATTCTGTAAGGGAGAAGTGAAGCACTTTCTATCCGTAAGGAATCTTGGAATGATTTGAGGAAACCTAAAGAAGACTTCAGAAGAATCTTTTGGTTACCAGGAACTGTGTGATTAACCTTCATATTCCTTCATTTTTCCTGTTGAAAAATAAACTTCTAAAGCTATAGGAACGAGGAACTAACTTTTTCCAGATAGTGTGGATTATAAATTTTTTTCATGACTTTATTGGGTGAACAGTTAAGGAAGGGGTAGTCCTCCAAAAGACGTTAATATAACATCTTCCCAGTGTTGCTTTTTCTTATGCCCTTTTTTGCTCAGCAGAGAAGCACATTTTAATGCATTTGATTCTTCTCTTCTCGTATTATTCATTCTCCCATCGTTGATTTGGGTTCCAGCTGCAGTAGGCTGGACGTGGTTTCGTTTTTTTCAGGGAGTATCTGGAAATCTTAGGCATTTAAATAATTGTTTTCATAATTAACCATTTAATTTCATAGGTGATGAACTTTAAGGAAAGCTAAGACAGAACAGTCATAAGGGACCTTACTAGAGAACTTAATGTAAAAATATCATTGAGTATTAAGAAGGTAATGGAGTACCCTACCAGAAATCTGACTCTGATGTAATTTAGTAACTTTTTGTTAGTATAAAACTGTTTTTCTTACTTGTACTAATGCAGGTCTGAAGAAGCAAACAAAGCCTTTTCTGCTGCTGTGCAAATGCACGATGTGCTGGTGAAAGCCTGGGCAATGTGGGGTGATTACCTGGAGAATATCTTCGTGAAGGAACGTCAGCTTCACCTGGGTGTGTCTGCGATTACTTGCTACCTGCATGCATGTCGTCATCAGAATGAGAGCAAATCAAGAAAATACTTAGCGAAGGTAAGATCTAGGCGTTTAAAGAAGAATTGGAGCTCCATCCCTTCAGGGAAGGCTGGGATAATGTTCAATGCCCAGATTTGTGTAATTAGAGAGATACCACTTACTGATGGAAAGCTTTAATTTAGGCAGAAATTCTGTATGTGGTTGCTGTTGGGTCACTGCATGTAACTGACCTTGGGTTTTTCTACTCCCTTGTGGTATCTGGGGTTTTCTTCAGGTACGGAACCTTTTTGTAGGAGGAAGGGGGCAAATCACATCCAGCATTTCTACTATATAATGCAGTAAAATATCTGCACAAAGGCATCCTTTGGTCCTTCAGAAAGTAACGTCATTTGATGTCTGTTTCTCATTCCTATGGATAATTCATATTAACTTTTACCACAGTATTGAATTTAATTCCAAATAAGTATCTTCTGTGAATTTTTACTCTAATTCAACAAAATTTGAGCCAAAAAACCTCTTTGTACTACGTATTTCTCTGCTTGGGGATATGTACTTTAATTTTTTTCGTAAAGAAAATTTAAAAATTGATAGCAGTCTGGGGAAGACAATCTAATTGAATATGAAACGAACACAGTTGCATAACTGTTAGTGATCTTTAGTCGGTGCTTAATATATTTGCGTTTAAATTTAAACTGTAGGAAAAGTGTAATTAGGGATGGGCAGTTAAAACAATTGAAAACACCTAAAGAAATACTCAAATTCTTGCATCAAGATTAATATATATGAATGGGATATTTTGAGTTCTATAAACTTGCCTCATTTTCCACCCAAAACCCAAAGAATTTGTGGAATGCAGTCATGTTCATTCTCTTTTTCTGTCTTGTTTTATAGCAAGTAGTACACCTTTATTTTTTACTTCCTTTAAATACTATTTCTAAGGGTAAAAATGACATCGGCCAGGCATAATGAATCTAAGTTCTTGTGTCCACGGCAACTTTAAAACTTACAAGGACTTCACTATCATATTAATAAAATACCTGTGGGGTTTTGTGCATCATAACAATTGATGTGTCTTGAATTTAAGCACTGAGATGTTGTCTTGAAATTCTCTTTTAGGTTCTTTGGCTACTGAGTTTTGATGATGATAAGAACACCTTGGCCGACGCGGTAGACAAGTACTGTATCGGTGTCCCACCCATTCAGTGGTTGGCCTGGATTCCCCAGCTGTTGACGTGCCTGGTTGGCTCGGAGGGCAAACTCCTTCTGAACCTCATCAGTCAGGTATGGAAGATAATCACTATTGTCTGTAGTCTTTGTTTTTAAGGTGGGATGCAAATTTTTTTTCAGAGCAAATTAAGAAAATGCCAAGCATTAAAAATAGTATTGTTTGCAACTGTTGAAGAGTTAAAAAATGGTAATTTGTGTCTATAAGTAGAATATTTTAGATTTCAAACTGGGTGTTACTTAATGAGATGAAATCCAGTGAAATTGTATGCCATATGTGCACGAGGCATTATAGCTTTCTCTCTGGAATTGGACTTAATACGTTTTTGTGAACATTATAACACGTTTAGAAATCCATAGTTAAATTCTTATAACGTAGGACTAAGGATAAAGAATTGTTAGCTGTAGTGACTAAAGGGCAAACTATTTCATTAGTGCTTTGTTTTTATTAGATTTTATTTTAAAAAACAAGGCTCTGTCTGTTACCATCAGAAAGCATTACTGGGGCTTTCTAAATTTTTTGCTTAAATTTTGGCGTGACAAGTGTTTAGAAAAATAAGGATAAGCTTTAGGGGGTTAGATGAAGGAACTAATTTCCTGGATTTGTACCTCTGAACTGACGGGAGGTTTGAGAAATGTTGCCTTGGGATTTTAAGATTTTTACTGCCTATTGCTGTCTGCTCTGAAGCAGAACCTAAGAAGAACATATACCTGTATCAATATAAAGTCGGTTTGAGTCTGTAGACTAAAGGAGAGTTAAGTGGCATCTTTCTGTTAAGGTGTTTTTAGATACTGTTTTGTTATTGCTTGGTGCGAACAGGG
The DNA here is from genome assembly GCA_033124195.1 of Coracias cyanogaster. Taxonomy (NCBI): domain Eukaryota; kingdom Metazoa; phylum Chordata; class Aves; order Coraciiformes; family Coraciidae; genus Coracias; species Coracias cyanogaster. Next base: position 130,669 of record JAVSBS010008749.1, on the reverse strand, counting down.
TTCCAACATAATATTTTCTGGTCTAACTGTTCTGGTCTAACTTCAGCTCTGTTGTAGCGTGTGCACAACCAGGAACCATCTTGATGTTTGTTCATTCAGTTTAATGTAAAACAGTGGTGAAGTCATGTTACCGTAGAGGTGAACATTTGAAGCTCTCGCAGTTACCTGTACCCCAGGCTGCTTCTGTCTGCAGTGCTCCACTATTTCCTGAAAACTGGCAAAGACAACTGCTGTGCTAAATTCCTCATAGTATTCTTCTTCTTTCCTTCTCTCCACTCCTGGTTTTTGAGATATGGACTTGATGATCCGTGTGGATCCAACTCGGGATATTCTGTGATATCCAGTTCCCTTTATAATGCCCCTTACTTTGCTCTTTCCAAGCTCTGAGAATGTGTATTTTTGTAGAGAGAAAATATGTCCATGTGTATTTGCATAAGATTTGATACTTGTGTTCATAAATCCAGGTAAGTATGCGTGTGCATGTGTGTACGTATGCTTCCATCCCTTTCTCTCTCCATAAAATTAAAATGAAACTTTGAAGAGACCATGCACCCAAGCAGCTTAAGAAAGCAAAGTAGCTAAGGCATAATTTTTGATGCTTGTGGCTTGGTATTCATAGAATCATTCAGGTTGGAAAAGACCCTTGGGATCATCGAGTCAAACCATCAACTCTACAAGTTCACCCTTAAACCATGTCCCCCAACACCGCATCTAAACGACCCTTAAACACCTCCAGGGATGGTGACTCAGCCACCTCTCTGTGCAGCCTATGCCAGTATTGTCTGGCAACACCAGTGTGCTCAGCTGTCTCTAGCAGCAGAAAGAAAAAACCTTTTTCAGCCAGTTGTAAACACTTTTTATTTGTTGCTGTCTATATAAAATCTTTTTGAGTCAGTGCCTGCTCAGAAGTCCTACTGTAGTTGGAATTTAGGCTTATAAATATTGCAGATAGTTTTCTTTATCTTGCTTTTAAACTTGAGAACCATAGGAAGAGTATAAAGTAAAAATACCGATTATTTATTTATCTATTGATTTATGTATTTATTTTTGTGTTACTAATTTAAAACTCTTAAGTTTCAGAAGTACTAGAACCTGAACCTTACAATTCTCTTCAAATAATTTACTCTTCAATTACAGCATGAAGCGTTTGCATATCAGGGTAGTAATCTGCCATAAATACCATATTACTGAACAGTTAAATGACATTGCAAAATTTCTGCCACTTACCACATGGAAAGAATCCATGATTTAGTAAAATTGTGGCTGTTGAAGCCTCTAATCGTGTCTTAAGATGTGCTCTATAGTGGGTAGTAGTTGGACTCATCATTTCTCTCCTGTAATAGATACTGAGATTTACAGATTTGAAAGGGGATGCTGAATGTTAATATCTCTTTAGCTTTTTTTTTTTTATGGAAGCCATAAAAATCTTTTATTTTTTTTAAATGAAATTGGTATCCTCTTACATTAAGTGCCACAATGAGGTGGAGTAAAGTTACTCTCTAATGGGCCTTCTTATCAAGTATCATGGAGCTCACTGGGAATTGTGGCTTAATTTAAAGACTAAGTGCCGTCATTATGTCCGTTTTCCTTCCATTATGTACATGAGTAAGATCTTTGAGCTGGCCCAGCTGGTACTCTGGCATTATACTGTTTTCAGGTTTATTAGGCAATATGATCTGAAAGCCCTAATTAGGTAATGCCTTAACAGTGTGTGTAGGGAGTTACCTCTTTGGGTTTCTCTTACTGAAAGAATCTTTAACTTCCTAGTTTTCCATAAGCTGTTATTTAAAACAAGGAGCTGTTATTACTGAACTGCACTCACTTGCAAAGAGAACCTGTATGTGCTGATCTGATCTACAGTCAGTTTTCCTTAAGTGAGAAATATGTATATGTCTATCTCCAAATAGGTGGGAAGAGTCTATCCCCAAGCTGTCTACTTCCCTATCAGGACCCTCTATTTGACCTTGAAGATAGAACAACGCGAGCGCTACAAAAGCGGTGAGCTTGATAATGATGAAGTTGCTTGGGCTCTTTGTAACTTGGTTATTATTTTGAGTTTCATTGGATTTTATGGGAAAAACAGATCCTCTAGAAAACATACCAACTTATCAAGGCTAAGGAAAAAAATTCTTGATAAACTTGCATTCATTTGTTTCTGTGAAGTTAAATCTACAGATGGTTTGAGCTATCTTGAATTATCTTGAATGAAATATTCACCAAGAAGAGCTTAAATCTGCATTCTCATGTCACCTTAATTATTGGGACTCACATGCTCTTTACTGGATTTTTGTCTTTAAAAATTGGTGAACTGGTAGAAAATCCTTGGGTTACAAATACAGAAGAGCGTCATAGTTTTCTAAGGTGTTCTGTTGTAATATTGATTGGAAGCGTGAACCATTCAGTGTCTTTTCAAATGCATAAAACTTCTAAAACTAACTTGACAAAAGGTGAGCTCATGTAACCTCAGTGTGGTAAACTGCTTTCTTTGAATAATCTGTACTTGAACGTCTCCATGATAACTTCTTAGGGTGAATTTTTAAGTAAAACGAGCATCTAGGTTTACAAAAATAAAAATCAATTTTATCTTTATAGAAATATTTGAGAGGTGGCGAAAACATGAAACAACTTGCACAACACCTTTTTATCCAAGAAAAATCCTATTTAGAATTGTGATGCCAAATGATTACACAGAATTTAGTTGTTCTTTGGCCCATGTAATCTCCTGGAAATCTCAGGAGAGCTACTTGAGGAACTCTCCCTTCTGTTCTGTATTCTTTGTTACAAAGTGCATTGTTTATTTAATTGCCCTTTTCACTTTGGAATAGTTTCACTAAATTTCTGCAAGAGCACTAATTTTCAAGGTCACTAAATTTTAGGTTCACTAAATTTTCAAGCTCTCTAATTTAAAAAAATCTTATTTTTCTTGGGGTTCTCCTTTGGAGGAGTCATCAATGCCTACTTATTGTAATACTTCACTGCATTCTTACCCAGTGACAGAGGTTTCTATGCCAAATTCTGGTATTGCCACATGCACAGTTAGTGTTTACTAGTTAAATATTTTCCTAGTGGTTCTGCCACAAATGACAGCTCTGTCGGTGGGCTGTGTGAAGTAGTGGAGGGTTATCTGATAAAGCAAAACTCTGCACTTAATCACTGATGCAGTTGTAAAGCAAGAGATCAGTTGTACTGGAAGATACGTGCTGTGACAACTTGTGTGTTGTTGGCAGCAGCATGTTTATTCTTCAGCTGTGTGAAGAGATAGCCCCAAAAGGGAAGAGAGCAAAACCACCATAATTAAAATAGTTTGATTCCATATGAAACAATGTCAGCTACTTCAAGAACATGGTTAGGTAGCAGGAAAGCAAGGGCTGCACCTCCCGTGTGTTTTTGGAAGAGTGTTTCTATAGCTCGAACTTTGGGAAGTCTGTGCCACTGAATGGCATTTGGAGCAGAGGTTTGGTTGTGGTTTTTTTTATTTTTTCTAAAAACAAATTTTCTCATTTTTTCTGAAATTTAGGATGTAACACGTGACTAATACTTCATGCAGATCGAAAGCAAATTCTTGGAACAATTTTATTTCATGCAGATGGCAATTGATTTATGAAATGTAATTTTTTCAAATTTTCCACTTTCCAGATTCTGGGCAACAACAGCCAAGTTCAGTTGGAAATCAGTCCCACTCTGCTTCAGATCCTGGGCCAATCAGAGCCACTGCACCGATGTGGCGATGCAGCAGAATTATGCATATGCAGCGAGAATTACATCCAACGCTTTTGTCTTCTCTGGAAGGCATTGTAGATCAGATGGTCTGGTTCAGAGAGAATTGGCATGAAGAGGTATTTGGCTTTAATATGCCTGCATATGTATGTATCATCTAAGGAAAAGTTAACTGCAAGATACTTATCTAGAATTATTTTTAAACATTAAAACATCACTATTTGTTTTGATTAGTACACTGCTGTATTTGTAGGAATGACTCTACTGATTGGAGTTTCAAGGAGCTTGGTTATTTCTGGAAGCAATACAGAGGTTTCCCAAAACCATTAATTTGATGAATGCCTCCAGGATTTAAGCTGTTGCTTCTACTAACTGAAAATTTATATTCCCACACCAAGTTTCACAGATACCAGTTTCCTTCTTGATCTGGTTGTCTGTGACAGGTGGTGATTATGAGCTGAAGTTTGAATTATAACAGAGAGCAGATGGATGTGCCACTCCACTTTCATTATTTTCCTCTCAAAGTGTCAGACTATTATCTTCTGTCTACCTAGCACAGTGTTTGTTTGAAGAAGGATTCCTCATATCACATAATTTTCTAATATATCACAAAAATATGAAATCTAAAATGTGGCTGCTGTACTTTGTGATGCAGCATTTCCGCTGCTCAGTCCGTTCAGTTACAGTGCTAGCAAGGATCAGTGCTGTCATTCTGACGGACCCTCTGATGCAATTTCAAAATAGAGCTTTAAGTAAAGGTCGCAGAGAGGATAACTTTGCTATCTAAAATGCAGTGTGGGAATAAATACTGTGTGTCCCATCAGAAGATGTCATCTTCCTGACTATTTTGTCTTTACTTTTTAATCCCTAGGTTCTTAGACAACTGCAGCAGGGCTTGGCGAAGTGCTATTCGGTTGCTTTTGAGAAAAGTGGAGCCGTTTCAGATGCCAAAATCACTCCTCATACACTGAATTTTGTCAAGAAGTTAGTCAGCACCTTCGGAGTAGGGCTTGAGAATGTCTCTAATGTGTCCACCATGTTTTCTAGTGCAGCCTCAGAGTCACTAGCTAGGAGAGCACAGGCAACTGCTCAAGATCCTGTGTTCCAGAAGTTAAAAGGACAATTTACGACAGGTAAATGTTTAAAATGTTTTTTAAAATCTTTTTTTAACCTCCAGGGAAATTTCCTCCCTGATCTTCAACTGTGAAGGCATTCTGCTCTTTTGTTCTTCTTCCAATATTTTTCCTGAGAGAGAAAACAGAAAACAGCACCTCTCTGTCGTTCACCAAACCTGACATAGTTTGTTCTAGCCTTCTGGAGAGTAATAAAGATAATTCAAGTGAAAAACGGACCTCAACGTAGAGAATTAGTATATTGTTGTATTTTTGTTACCTAAAACTGTGGTCAAACCATGCATGTGTTTAAAGATAAATTAGGTTATTCACTAATTTTTTGCAATTTGTGTAGAACTGCCTGCTACACACGAGGGATAGTAATAAGCTCTATTTTGTGGTGACGCCAGAATTTAATGAAATTTTCACCCCAGAGCTCCAAACTGACGATATTGTGTGCAGTTTCAGAACAATTTACTTCTGATGAGTGAGATTACTTTAGCATTTTCGATAACTAGATTATAAAAATCCTATTACACAAATCCACGTCACTGTTAGGTAAATTAAATCAATAACTTTGATCAGTTGTAATAAAAAAGATACTTAGGGGAAGTAGCTTTTTTGCTTCATTTGTTTTGTCTTTATCAGTGCAGTAAGTACTTCTGAGTAAAGCTTGTGTACAGTAAAGAGTGGTTTGCTCTGTCTGGTGGAGTGCTAAGGCCACGCAGCTGTATATGGCAGAAGGTGACACTGGTTGGCATCAGTGTTTTGGATAGCCAGGATTTTGAGTTTTGCATTAATTTACCTGAGCGACATCAACTTTTCCTTAAAGATAACTATAGAATTAGATAAAAACAAATAGTTAAATATAGGTGTGGGGTTTTTTAACAGAAGAATTCAAACTGGGTTTTCATCTTTTCCTGAATCTACTTTTCTCTTTACCCTACCAGGACTCTGACTTAGCTGATTCTGGCGTGAGTTAAAACTCTTATCATTTAGTGATTTAAAAAACATCCCTTTCCGCATCAAGCTGGTTCCTCTGCAAAAATGAATCTTGCATTGAAAAGTTACTTGTTTCAGAATTCTAAGTTACATAAAGTTGCCTTAACTTAAAATGATTTGAGGTCAGCACAGCTCCTGATCAGTTACAGAGTGTGACATGTAGACTTGTGGTGTTTTTTCAAGCACTTTACTGATAGTGGTGTGAGAATGAGTGAACTGATGGGAATCTTGTGAAAGTAACTCACTTGTAGATATGACCTACATATCTTGTGCACGCTATGCATTGCATGATGTCCTTTTTGAGGCACAACAGTTGCATGACAGCAGATAATGAAAGTCCTGAACCATATGATTAAATTTTTAATGGATGAAGTGTACTAGGGAGGGAAATGGAAGTAGAAACATTTTGTGTCTTTAATGGAAGCATACAGGAGAGAAAAAATCATGGGGCAGTGATTAACAGCATGAAATTTAACAAGTCCAAATATCAGATTCTGTACCTAGAATGGAGTAACGCCAGGCACAAGTATAAACTGGGAGAGAAGCGGCTGGAGAGCAGCCCTGCAGAAAGGGACCTGGAGGTGCTGGTTGCAGCAGGCTCAGTGGGAGTCAGCTCGTGTGCCCTGGCAGCCAAGAGGTCCAGCCGCGTCCTGGGGGGCATCAAGCACGGCACAACCATCCAGTCAAGAGAGGGGATTATCCCGCTGCCTTCAGCACTGGTGTGTCACCTGGGGTATGGGTGCTGTGCTGGGCCCCGCCATTTCAGAAGGATGTGAAGGTCCTCAAATGTGCCCAGAGGGCCACAAAAGTGGTGAAAGGACTGGAAGGCATGTCCTGTGAGGAGCGGCTGAGGACTCTGGGCTTGTCTAGTGTGCAGAAAAAGGAGGCTGAGGGGTGACTTTATTATTCTCTACAGCTTCCTGAGGAGAGGACATATGAAGGGAGGTGCTGAGCTCTTTTCCCTGGTATCCAGTCATGTGGGAACAGTTCAAAGCTGCACCAAGGGAGGTGCAGACTGGACATGAAGAAGCATTTCTTTATGGGGAGGGTGGCCAAACACTGGAACAGGCTTCCTAGAGAGAGGTGATTGATGCCCCAAGCCTGTCAGTGCTTAGGCAGTGTGCTTTAACTTTTGGCCAGCCCTGAGTTGGTCAGGCAGTTGGACTAGCTGATCATTGTAGGTCCCTCCCAACGGAAATAGTCTACACTTAATATGAATTTGGACTTGTTTTAATTTTTAATAATGGTTTATATGTCTTTCCGTTGCAGTAGTAGTCACTTCTTAATTGCTGTAAGTGTTGTTGATAAGCTCAGGTGTTGTTGGATTTATTTTTGATCTAGCATAGTATCTCTCAGTTTCTTTCCTTTGAGTCTTAGATCTGGGTTTTCAGAAGGTGTGAAGAAAAACTAAATACAACATCAGGCTTAAGTCTGCAAAATCTAAACTAATGTTTCAGAATGTTTCTAGAGAAACAATTACAGAAGTTTAATTACAATTCAGTTACAATTTTTAGTTAAAAAATGGAGAGGACTTTCAGTTTTTATATGCTGTTGTGTATTTTTTACACGTCTATATGATGTATAAATGGCAGATTTTTAGGTTTGCTATCCAATTGCAGCATTTGTAAAGAAGTAGATGAACCAACATATAAAACAAAGAACAACAACATAGGCCTGGACATAAAAATCATGTAAAGTCATCAAATGCAATGTATTTTTTAGTGAACTTCAGTTTAATACCAAGTAATTACTTTCTCTGTTTTTTTGTTGAAGAGTTAGTATTTTTCAAGTATGGTTAAACATGAATATCTGTAGGATTACAGTAATTATTTTGCTTAGTGTTAGATTTGATTTTATTTTAATTTAATAAATTCAGTGTTTTAATTCACAAATGAAGGAGAAGCTAAATGGATCGATATAATTGTGCGTTTTTGTAATTTGATTAATTATGCAGAAAATGAAAATAAGTTTTTAAAAATTAATGTAGTAATAACAGTAAAATATAAATAAAAGAATAGGATTGTAATTACTGTACTGAAGATAGCAAAGGCTGGTTTTATATTATAAGAAACTATCTGTAAATCATGCCTGCTGTGTCCTTGTGTCACACGAGGAGGTTCATATTTGTTTTTCTGATTCTCGGTACCAGTTGCATTTAGATGATGGACAGATAATTACAGTGGTTGCCTTCCATTTCAAAAGTACCCAAGCTTAGGAGCTGTCTTGGAGTAAGCTCTTTTCCTCAGTTATTTCCAGATTAATGTTGGCAGCTGTTTTTTATAGACACTTTCCACTATGCTTGGTTGCACAATCATTGCCATCAACAGCTGAGTTGCATCTTGATTCCTTTTTGGAGCCATTGGAGACTCTCACACAGTTTCTTACATTCTGCATACTTTGTCTGCAGTAGTCTGACTGATGGAGCTTTGATAGGTCATCGTTTCCTATCCTAACGTTATATATTTTAAAACCAAATTTTACTTTGAATTTTTTTCCCTGGGACTTCAAATGCATAGTTCTTTGACCATCTGTTCTTTGTTCCTTCCCCTTTTCTGCTAAACCTTTGACATCAAAGAACAGGCAAATGCTGAGAAATGCTCCCTTTGAGAGCTCTCTCAGCAGTGAAAGAAGGAGAAAAACTGCCTCAATTGTTCTTTTGTGGGCAGATGATAGTTTAGAGTTTGGATCGCTTCTTTCTGCAACCATCCCTCTGCTCAAGCTGAATACGAATGGAAAATTCCAAAATATACCCTTGAAGGGCAAGATAATTTTCTTGAGAGTTTCGGCACCCAGCACAATGAACTATTTACTGCAAATGGAAACTGTAATCAGAAGGGGGCTTCTTGAAGTCCTAGTATGTCTCTGAAGTGTGGGGAGAGAGCAGGCAAAAGAGCTCTGTTAATAATTTTCAGCTTTAAGGACTTTATTTTTTTTTCCTTAAGAGTCAGCATAGCGTCACTTTGGTAGCTCTCTTTACTTCCCTTCTAATTTTTAGATGGCAGGATGTTATCCAGAAAATCCAGATGAAGAGATTGGAGTTAGCATGGTGTTTGACCTTGGTCTGGTCTTTGCAGTCTGGGTTTTATGAAGCAGGACTTCTGGTTTATCAGTCAGCTACAGATTTCTGCCTAACTGTCACTGAGATTTTTTTTTTAATGTTTTTTTGGTGCTCTCTGAAACTTCTTGTGAGATTAAAAAGAACTTTTGGGAAAGTACAGAGCATGTAAATGTCTGAATAATAACTTCAAAAGCAAGACAGCTCTCCTCTCTTAGAGAATGCTTGAATATTCTTCAGTATCATATGTATCAATGTAAGCTTACATTTCAATCCTAAGTGGCATCTTACATGGGGGTGTCCTGGCTCTTTCCTGGATGATCATTGGGTCATGAATTTTCTTAAGCGGCTTTGTCTGCAGTCAGCTATGCTGGTGCTGAGAGCAGTGACTGGTTAGAACTGTTTTGTGCCCGTGCTGCAAGAAGGATTTGTTTAGTTGTTAAGTCTTTGTTCAGAGGTGTTTTCTTTGTTTTTTAACAGTATGTTAATGTTCTGTAGGTCAAGGGTTCTGAGGGGACAGAGGGTTGGGCACTCTGATTTTGCTAACTAAAGTGTATTCTTCTTTTGTGGTGTTTCTTGAGAACTGATGGTGCAGCCCTCTTTCAGAAACTGTTACGCTTTATCTAGTTAAGAACCATCAGGCTATTTTAGGTGTGTCTCAGGGGCAGAAAGATTGTGTCCCTCTGGTTGTCCTTTCATTGAGAGTGGCAAGAACCTGCCAATTATGCTGCCTTGGATGGATTCAGGTAGGAATTCTCGAGGCATTCAAGACTCTGTTTTCAGAGTCTTCAAGACTCTGAAATTGAAGACTCATTCAAGGCCTTTGTTTGAAGTATCTATATCACACCATAAAATCTTTAGCAGCATTGAGAACAGAGAGCAAACTTCCTTACCTGAAATAGTCTGTAAAGTATCACGGACTTCTGTGAATATCTCCATTAAAGATGAGGAGGTAAACTTCCTATTCTGTTTAGGAAAAGGGAGTGTAAGCAGTGAAATGTTTTAGACTAGCACGTGCTACCTTCAAAAGACGCTCTCCAGTTGCAAGTGCCAGAAGAAGTGGATTTATTTGAAACAGAAATACTATTTATGTGGATTAAGCTGTCTGCAAAGCAGAGAAACTTTGTACACAAATAATGTCTGGCCTTGTATTCTCCTTTCTTCCTGCTGAAGTGCTTTTTCTTCTCAGATGGGCTCTCTGTGACATGAGCAAAAAGACTAATTAAATTCTCAGTTTTACCCATCTGCCACAGGGAAACAGAACAGCAAAAATTCCTAAAATAGGCATTTAGACAACAAACTAGAGCTATTCTCATGGTGAAGTGAATTACTTTTTTTGTAAGGAATGTATATATCGATGCATTTTTTTACTACTTTGGTGATTCACATTAGCACAAAAACTAGTTGCAATTTGGAGATGCTTTCCTGCACTTCAGGGATTCAGGAGATAAATGATTCAATAATTTTGGCACTTCCATGAAATGATTTACTCCCACTGCTCACTAGAGGGTAGGCTTGGGATTATAATAAGTGTTTTACAGGGATACTGCAATAGGTGCAGTGCCCATACCAGGGAGAAAAAGAAAAGGGAATATTAGAGAGTTATACTAATTTCTAACATCTGTAAATATGAAACAGTATTTTTTATTATAGACCTTTTTAGCATAGCTAAAAGCATAACATAGCTTTTAGCATATCACTGTACTGTGGATTCACAATTAAATAGGTATGTGTTCTCTGATATTTTGTTTAAATAACAGAAGAGCAAAATGAAAGGAATTTTCAGTTGCATTATTTTATTTGGTAATAGTGTCCTGTACATGTAAAGAAGAGAGCTTGGTGAAAAAGAGTCTATGTATAGAATTAAATGAACTCTTCTGGCTAAAAGAACAAATCACAGAATCACAGAACCGTTATGGTTGGAAAGGACCTCCAGGGTCATCAAGTCCAACCTTTCTCCTAGCATCTCTCTAACCACTACACCATACCCTCAAGCACCGCATCTATTCGTTCTTTAAACACCTGAAGGGATGGTGACTCCACCACCTCCCTGGGCAGTCCTGCGAAGTCCTTACAGTGCCCTGGCTAATCCTGCGAAGTGTAAATGCTGTTGTCCATGCTTGCTTCTTCCAGTATATGACAGCTCAGGGGAGCTAAGAAGTCCTAAGTAAAGCAAGGTAGTTACCTTGAATTTACCGCAAGGCTTGTGTGTAAATTCTTTCCCTCTCCTTTGCCGCTGTTAACTTGCTTATGTAGCCAGACGCAGGTCACTGGAAACAAACTTGTTCTTAGATGTGAGGTTGAGAACCCCAGAGCACTTACTGAATTCTGGGTATTTACACCTCTCTGATGGAAAGATTTAATTTTTCCTTTTTGTTTTTTGTTTTGTATAATAAAAAAACCCCTTTTGTTGTTTTATGTAAGGTCTAGTCAAAGTGTTAGTATTCTGTTGTACGAGTAATGGGAATAGGGAGCTGGTCTTTAGTTTTTGAGCAGTTAGTCTTAATTTTCCTTGGATTTTCAGATAGTAAAGTTTTGACATGTACCTGGAACAGCTGGCAGGTGTTATGTGTATTGTTAATGTGTCTGGCATAAAAACTACACACATTGTGCTCTCATTCTCTTTTGCATTTTTTGTATATGCATGTGTGTATACATGTGCTAAAATGTAAAGTATTTTACCTTTTCTTCCTTTCACTTCACTAAATTTTATTCTCTGTAATACTCTTGAGTGTTGTAATTTGCTGAATATAAAGGTCTGCCGCTAACTGGTTTTAAAGTCTGCAAATGATCCATGGCACGCAAAAGATCATCTTAAAAGTAAGCACACTGACAGCTTTTCCAATGGTAATCTTGGAATAAAAATAGCGTAGAAATGAATTATTAGGGAGACTAAATCTAGTAGGTGCGCTTACTGATCTTGTAATTGCAAGGGAAAAATGTAGTGTTAAAATGGCAAAATGGGACATCCAGCTGTTGATGGTAGTTGACTCCTTGATTTATTTGATTAGGGAAGAGAAAAGGGAAAGGGTATTTCTTAGAATTTTTTAATAGGGCCTCTTTATTTGAAGAATGTTGGTTTTGTGTCAAAAACCAATTTGGCTCGTTTTGTGTGATGATTATTTTTAAAAGTAAAAGACAACTGAAGGTGCATGGAGTTTGTTTCTGATAAAAGTGAAAAGTCTGCATAAATTATTTCTGTACTGTTGCTAGAGCCAGGGCACAAAGCTCTCAAGATATGTTAGTGCATGGTGCATTACACACGGGAGGATATGCAAGCGCATGAGGATGGAGTTCTCCAGAAAGAAAATGGTCTTATGGTGATAAACGGGTTTTAGTGTTGATTTTAATTGGGAACCCCTGGAGTAGGCTCTTTGGAGAGTCTCCTTGGGTAAAACTGTGGCTGGAGACCAAAATAAAAGTTGTTTCCTTCCAACAGACAATTGAATTGAATGAAAATTCTCTGTAACGGCAACTGACCCTTTCAAAGTCAAACTTCCTCAAAATACCAGAGATAAGTAGTTAGCTACCCCAGGAGATGTCCAAATAAACATTCAAGAAGACGGACAGAAAGGACTCGACATTGCATATAGTAGTTAAAATGACATACAATTTACACCGTAATTTGGGGAATCTGAAAACCTAATGGCAGACTGGAGGTTTTCTGCTAGTCTAATTTATGTCTTCACCTTGAACATAGTGATGAGAGATTCAGCTTCTCCCTTAAAGCTTCTAAGTATAGAAAGCACATAGTATTTTCTTAAAAATACTCTTCCTTCACTACAGCCAAAATCTCCTAATGAATAAACAAACAAAACTCAACAGAAACCAGGTAGCATTTAGAGAATACTGGAAAAATCTGGGTTTGGGTTTTAATTCTTTATATTTTATATGGAAACGTTAAATAATTTTTCCCCTGCCTTGAGTGGTCTCGGATAAATTCAGCTCTGTGCCAGAAAAAAACATCCTTGCAATTCAAACATGTCAGCGTATTTCAGGTAACAGGATTCAATGGCACTAGTAAAGAACATAATAGTCTAGAATTTGAGCAGTTGATTGATCTCGGAAAAATCTCTGAGTTTTATTCTTGCCTTTTAACATTGCAGCAGTAGGTATACACGTAAAAGAGGTATGCAGTTTTCCAGGTTCCGTAAAGTTTTCCTGCATTCTTATACAGTGAAGAACATGAAATTTTGAGTGTGTCATATAAGTGAAGAACTTGCCCCTGGATTCCTACTGTGAAATTGGTATGGACACAATGATGTGGGGTTTTTTTGTGAGTGGTTTTTTCAGTTTGTTTTTCTTCTAAGATAGTAAAGCAGTTTGTGTTTCAGTAGCAAACCTCATCAGCAGCAAGTATGGATGTCAAGGTATTGTTTAGATCTGGTAAAGAGGCCTTCCTCGTCCTGTATGCCCAGTATCATCATTCTTGACCTTAAGAGGGTGTTTGCTTTTTTGCTTTCATGCTTTTTTCTCAGTTTAAAAGCAGAAAGCCCATTCTCATGTTATTTGATTTCATTAACATATAATCTTATCTGAACATTGGGAAAAACATCTATCCCAACAGATTGCATTTTTTCCACTCCTGAAGTACCGAAACAGTTAAGGAAATGAATCTGTAACAATCCTGCCAATTGAAGCCATTAATATATCACATTTTAATGTCTAATTTTTAACATTTAATCATTATAATGTATACCTTTAAAGCCATATTATATGCATTAAACTGTAGGCTTGTGTAAGTAATAACCTTTTTTCTTAAAAAGAAGTGTAAAAAGTGTAAAAACTACGGGTAAATCGGTTAAACATCACAAACTGACTTCATGCATACTAAATATGATTTTGATCTTGCAAGTAAAATTTAAATTTAAAGCATAACTGAATATGGAGCCCAGAGAAAAGTTGTGTGTGGTGAGCCTTTGCTCAAGTCAGTTTTGTAAGCTAAATTAGGTACTCTGGAAATGGTGCATCTTGTCACATTTGCAATGAGTATCCATCAGTTACAGGTTTTACTTGTGTCTCTTACAACATGATTGTTGTATGTAAGAGGATTCGATTGCAAGTATTTTAAATGAATAGTATAACTTGCTCCCATTTTAATATGGATGGCACGCAAACAAAGTTTGCTGTACTGAAAGCAGAGTTGTGCACAGAAGGTGACAAATGAGTCTGCTGTCAAAGGGAAGATTGGCAGTCTATGGCACATCCACCCAGCTGAGGCACCAGCCTGACTGCTCTGGGCTTGTCATTATTTTAAAGATCCGGATTATAGGTTCATCTGTAGCAGCAGCTCAACAGAAGGGCATTTGTTCAAATGGTCTGTAACATTAGTAAATGTGTTATCAAAATAGCATGCATCGCTCCATTGTAACTCTTGCATTGGCGTTGCCGGTGGTGCGGTGAAAATCATTATACTGGTGTTAATGCCACAGCTTCAGGAATTAAAAAACAAAACAAAACAAATACTATTATTTTATCTGTATGTTTTGGCCAAAGTGGTATTTTAGTCATAGAAACTAACACTGGAGAACATATTTGGTAAATTTCCTTTATTCAACAGTTTTCTTTAAAGTTTTCAAAGTTCTTGAGAAAATGAAAATAGGGCAGGTGTGCCTGGACCATCCTGTGTTGTTGTTATGCTGATAAACAGGAACTTGCTTGCGTGAAATTGGGTCATATGGCCAGAGATTTAAACTACTGGTAGTAAATTTATCTAAATACATTAGAATAAGACTTTCATATTGTAGGAGACATTTAAATGTACTGTAGCATTTGGAGAGAATTATTATTCTGGGTGTTTAGTGGTTTCAGTTGGTGTTTTTAAATCTGGTGGGAGCATCAGATTGTTATTTAACCATCTCTCTCATAAGGTTAGTGGGAGGGAGAGAGCATCAGCATTGTAAAATTCAGAAGCATGCTCCTGGGAGCCTAACAGTTTTGTGTCCAATAGCCCTGGGCTTAAAATTAAATTTTAAACGTACATTTCTTTCCCAGGGAGAAGGACGGGAAGAAGTGAAGATAACCTCTGCCTTATTTCCCTTTAAAATTACATATTCCATTTTTTTGTACTCTTCAGTTTAGCTTTCTGTATTCTATCTACATAGCTGTGTAATATCTGTATAACAGTCCCTTCACTATGAATATTTTTGGGATGCACATAGTGATTGTGGGTTTTTTTTTGTCTTATTCCTTGGTCTTTTTTTCTATTTCTTTGACTTCCTCTCCCCGGGTTTTCTAGCTACTGGAGTCATGAAGCAGCAGTAAATTTCTGTTGTCTTTTGCCTAAGTTTTTGAACATGAAGGAAATGATACTTTACATTGTGTTTAAAGAGAAGGGGAAAATGTGCTGATAACTTCTGGTTTTGAGGTACTTCAGTAGAAGAATAGGTTTTGTGTACATAATCTGTATAAAATTTTAAATTCTCCTGTAAATAGCTGTGAGTTAAAGTGGCTGCTAGAAGTTGAAGATTTGAGGCAATCTGTTGTTGCAGCGTTTGTCATTAACCTAAAAAGGTTTAATACTCCAAGCATTGTTGACACTGCTTGGGAGAATAATATCCCTGTGAGATTATGTTCTAGAACGTAAAATAGTTGAGAGGCATTAGTCAGATGGTACATACTGCTGAGATTTCTGCCAAGTTTTACCTTGAATTTAGAAAAACTGCTTGTGAATCCTGAATTCTGTGGGTAGCCCAAGGATGTCCTAACTTTTATAGTTACTTTTGAAAGGTTTTTTAATGTTCTTTTCTGTAACTCATAAAGAGATGCCAACTTTCTTATAAACACAGTATTTTGAAAGCACATGGGGATAGCCCATCATGTCCAATTATTGCCCATCAGGTTTATTAAAATCTCACTGTAATTGCCTAGAGACATTTGCAAAAATATGTTGCTTTTTTCAAACTAAGTCTGAGGTTTTAAAATGCACATGAACACAAAGTTGCAGTTAGGTTTTGTGTAAACTGTTCATACTTGCTTATGACAAGAACTTTCCGGGATATATTATTTTGGTCTTACATTGATTTAAATTTCATTCGTTCTTCACTGAATAATATAACTATTCACTGAACTTCTGCTTTAAGTATTTTTTAAATAAAATATAATTTATATGTAATTATTTTCTGAGTTGATAATGGATAGTATATATGATAGCACTGACCACTGTACCTGGAAGGTGATAGCAGTTAAGGAGGAAGAAACAGGGAAATAGAAACAACCATCATTTCATGAAAATTTTTTTGATTCAGAAATTGTATGAGTGGTATTTTCTTCACCTAATTCAATATGATTTTTCACATTTGGAATATAAAGAGGCTTTTTTCTACTTTGGAAACCACCGAATTTTCATCAGTCTGCAGGTGAATGTCAAATAGACTTGTTAGGTTAATTTAAATTTTACTTTCATGTTTGAAGTACTGACTTAATTTTCTAACAGATGAGTAGAGGTGTATAGTAGTGATCAGCATAAGTAGCAAGAAAGTGTTTCCTGGCATCATCATCTGGAAGTTTTGACTTTCACTTCTGTTTTACTGTGTTTATTCATGTTTTTGTGTTACTTTTCAAGGCTTACATGACAGTAACCTAGTCTAGATTTTGCTTGGAAACACCAACTGGTACAGAGTAAGATGCATGTTGGTAGTTATGTATGTAACGAAGTTCAGGAAGTGGTGTGCTCCCTGCCTGCGCTGAAGAGACATTTCTGTCTTGGCAGAACTTCATTTTTTCCTGACATTAGCGTAAAACACCATGCTCAAATTCTGCTCATGGTGTTAACTGCAAGGCCACCGAATCAGACTCAAGAGGATTATAATTGCTTTGTCACAAGTAATATTTTAAAATTTTGTACTAGAAAGAATTTGTCTAAGCTTGCTAGAATTAATAACTTCTGCTACTTCTGGTCAGCACTCCATCAGAAAATTGATAGCACTCAGCATTAGACTGTTTTATAAGGCTTAAACATAAATTAATATTTTTAAAATAATGTGTTAGTTGCACTTTCACATTGCAGAGACTATTAAAGTTTTTAAACTAATTGTTGTAATTCCATCATTGAAAGAATAACTAATCTTTTAGCATGTACTAGAAGACCAAGGGCACAAGTGTCATTAAACTCTCATAAATGTAAATATATTCAGTTTACAATGTGCTCTGTATGAAATGCTGTCCTTAGAATAACTGCAAAAATAGACCAGGTATTTCAGGATTTTTTTCTTGCTTTGCTAGAGTGCATTTTCACTAATTTTTATAGCCTCGCTTACTAGCAGTCCTTGTCAGTACCGAAAGAAATCACTGTGTAACAAACTAAAGTCAGTATCAGTGGACATTTCTTTTGGTGGAAGGCAGCTGTGGATTGTATGGCGTGGTGTTCTGTAGTATCCTCTTCTTTTCCTGTGTGTTTATGCCTGTGTAACAACTGTTAAGTCTTTTTTCTATTGTTCTTGTTAAAAAAAAGAAAAATACTTTGAAGTTAACTTGAAGCCCAGATGGTCTCTGATTTTAAAGAATGTGTTGTAAACGGTTTTTAGAGAACTGTTCTAAAGTGGAAGCCTAATGGAAGAGTGGCACGTTCCTGTTTGCCCTAGCTTGGTCTCCCCTGTGTCAAGTGCTATGAATTCATGGCATTTAAGATGTACATCATATAGGGCTGACAATTAGTTTATTGCTTGACCGTGATTCCCATTGTGTTTCAGCTCCTCTACAGTATAATGTTGCTGGTATAGCAGGAGAAGTGGTATGGTGTAAATGGGAGTGATTGGGGAAAATTCTGAGTTTAAGATACAATTACAGTCAGAGGGGAGAATTATAAAAGCCGTGTGTATGTCAGTCTCTTCCAGATCTTGCATCTCCTTTTGGTTTTAGTGGAATTTGTGTATTAGGTGTGCAAGGAGAAGCAGCTACTATATTCAGAAAGACTTGAAGTGATGTGTTAAAGGGTTCTGGACAACATTTACCTGCCACAGCCCCTAGATATCTGTGGCTTGCTTAGTGGCGAAGCTGCTGAAAATCTGGGAGAGCTTGTCAAGTGCACTGTTTATAAATACTTGATAACAATGTTTACAGCTCTGCAGCAGCACTCTTTTGGGTGGGGGAGAAAGTGAGGTGGTGTCAAACCCTCTGCTTTGTCCTTGTCTTCACGAAAAGTCCTGTTCAGTTCAGGATCTGTTGGGTCCTTATTCCCACCCTGACTTCAGTGGTATTCTTAGGAGCCTGCAGCGAATGGATCCCTCCCCTCTGGGGCTGCCTTGATCTTCAGAGGCTGATACGAGATACAGGCAAGAGCTTGCTGTTTTATCTGCATTGTCCATCTCTACCTTAATGAGTGAAGTGCTTTAGTATCCGAGGGGGCGAGCCTCAAGGAATGTGTCTTCCATTTGAGTTGAATATTTAGGAGGATAAAGGGAGAGGGAGGGAGGAAAAAAGAGAGAGAGAGAGAGAAATCCACTTACATCACTCGAACTGCTTTGAGTGTGTGCCTGTGTGCAGGTTAAGAGATAGACTACAGTGTCTTTGCTTTCTGCAGGAAGCAGCAATGCCGTTTGTATCCTAAGAGGAATTTTTTATTTAGAAAAGGAAGCATTCTTTCTACCCAGGAAATGGCTTTCCTTGTGCGTTGCTATGCCAACTGCCTGCAGCCATGGTCTTCCAAAGTAAGCACAATAACGTAATTATATTGGCGTATTGCATTCAGACTCATGATTCTCTGGGTTTTTGTGTGTGTAACTGTGTTGTATTTTTGTTGCTGACTCTTTGGGCGGTAGACGTGCTTGTCTTGATTGTGAGGAACAGGCATCATTAAATTAAATGTCCATCAATGTCATGCTGCTAAGATTAATTGTGCAAACTTGGTTAGCTGAGTGGAACAGAGATCACTGGTCACTACTCTGTCAGCATCATTAGCAGCCAGGGGAGGAGGTCCCTATTCGCGTGCTCTGCCCTGATTTTGGGGGAGTGGAGGGTAGTGGTGGGGCGGGGGGGGCTGCGTGTGTGAGTGTGTGTGATTGCAAATGAAACAGGAGTATTAACAATGCTTGGCTGAATGCTGGAGGCTGGTTCCTGCACCCTGACTAATATAATACTGTATTAAGCCTTTTTGAGGGAGTCTCTGTGCAGTCAGCCATTTTAGCTTTTTTCTTCCTTTTTCTTTTCTTCCCATTCCTCAGGCTCAGGGCATGGTTTTGTTCCCTTGGATGAATGCTGGATATGTAGGGTTTCATCAGGCTCTGTACGTCCTGACATGCTTAGACTTTCAGTGTTACAAAAATGGAGACTAGTGCTGTCGTTTGGATTGCTGCTCTGCACTACAAGTGTGAGGGGGGTTTTGAGCTTACCAGTAGTGACACTTTTAGCTCCAGCTTGGTTCCCCCCCTCCTCCTCTTTTTAATTTAATGCTGTAGAGGGTGACTTGCCATCCATAAGAAATTGGTACATGATGTGTAAATTCAGTTCAGCTTATGTTTCTTCATTATGAAACCACTTGCAATCCCAGCTAACCATGGAGTTATGGGCCAGCAGGAGAAACACTCAGTAAGTATTGCAAATTCTGTTTGTTCTATCAATAACCTGTCACGGGCAAACTGCATGGAGATTGAAACTGCTTGTTGTCCTGCTCACGGACTTTCCTGCTTGTGAATTTAATAGTGGGTTTCGGGGTAAAGTGGTACCTGGATTCTTTTCTCTTTTTTTTTTCTTTTTTTTTGTTTTCTGCTTAGAAAAGGCAATTCTGCAGGTTCTTTTTGAATGTTAAAAATTTACTAGAAAAAATGCTGACATACTTTTATTGGGCAAGAAGCTACAAGCATTCAGATAAAATCATTATGCATTTGCTAAAACTTTAAAGAAATACTAAAGCTTTATAACAAGTGACATAATTGTAGATGATGATAAAATAGATGTATTCTGTCTAGTGCACGGTACTCATGTACTGTTGCCTTGTAGCATGACGTTTAACATCTGTGATACACTTATGCTGAAAATGCAGAAACTGTTAGTAAAACATGGAATGAACAAAAGGCATAAGTACTGATGCTTTCTAATTGATCCCATGAGTCAGCTACACCTTTGTCATGCTTTAATCCCATAGGCTGCCAGTGTTTATTGTTTGGCAAAAATGCATTCATAAGCAGAAGAGCAAACATCATTTAACAAGGCCTCAGGTGTCAGGAATTAGAAATTTAGATTTTACATTATAAAAAGATTCTAGAAGTATAGATGCTTACTGCTCAGTTAACACATTTAAATCTTCATGCTAGGTTTTATGTGGTTCAATATAATTTTCAATCTTACCATTTGTGTCTTGGAAAGATATTTTTATATATATGTTCTGTGCGTACTCTGTGTGTTAGAATGTGCATGGGTTTGTGTACAGTATATTCAGCATATACAGGCAAGAATTGTAAAAATAAGATGTGATAGGAGCAACTTTTTAAAGGAGGAACACTTTCTTCAAGAATTCAGTTTTGATTGTGTAGAAATACAGAAACCAGTTTAGAAACATTTCAGAATGTTTAGTGGGTTTTTGTTATGGATGTAGCAGACTTACAACACTTTCTTGTTGTAGACTGTGTTGTTTCTTTCCCTTCTTCATTGCATTCTAAGTATAAAGGAGTTCATGTTACCAAATCATTTGGTGTTCGTTAAATATTTAGAACTTAACCTAAAAAAAAAAAATAAGTCCGCTTTCGTCCTGAAACTCAAGTCCTGAAGAAGCTGAAATAGAATAGGATGCCTTAAATTTTCAAATGGGAATAAGATGAGAAAGCTGCATATGTATTGGTTTTTCCTTCTCTTCCTACTCTCTGAAGAATGTTGATTAAAAGTTCTAGATTGATTCTGGTAACACAGCAAGTCTAACTGATATAAAATAATTGCTTATAGATACAGGAGAAAAATTAGGCTGGCATTTTAGAGACTATGGTGGAAGCTCTGTCATGTTTTAGTTGTATTACTTTGAGTTAATTAAATCATAGAGATAAATTTCACTCTCTGGACCAAAGCATAGGAATAGTAAAAGGGAAAAGGTCAAGGTATTGCTTTACAAGAAAATTAGTTTACCTTAAGACATGTCCATGTATATGTAAAAGAAAATAAAAAAGATAATTACACTTTGACAGAGCTGGCACTTAATTGCAGATTTTGCATGGACATGGCATAGTTTAGAGTTTATATAGAAGTTTAAAATGAAACTGGTAGTACACAATGTATCTCAGTGAGAAACACCTATTGCAATGAAACTTTCTATGGTGGCTCTCCAGGTAGAGGTTATTTTGCTCCGAAAAGGGGACTGAACAAGATGTGAATTCTTGGTAGAGAGGTAAGGCAGGCTTGGAATTTCAAGTTATACAGACTTTGTCTTGTTTTGCCTAAAAGGAAAACTTATTGAATAAAGAATTTTTGGTGATGATTTATTTTCATGTTAGTGTGTTCCCAGAATCCTAAATTTTTAATTGATATCTAACTTGATCTTATTTCAAGGAGAAGTGCCTTAATTACTTTTGTGACACCCCTGCCTAGAGTCTCACAGCTTGATTTGCTAGGAAAACCTGCAATTGAATGAAAAAATCTCCTGTGCAAAGTTTCACAAAATTCTGTGAATTAATTTTAGTTAATGCTGTTAAATCTCAATTTCACACTATTTTAGTTAGGAAATGAGGAATATAGTTTAAATTTCACTCTTGTGTGAAAATGGTATGCTAACTGACCATTATGTTCCTTGTGGTGAAAATGGAGAGAGGAAAAGTGAAAAATTGCGTTGTTTTCTAGATTATTTCATATAAGAAATAAAAGCAGCAGCATCAATCAAGTGTACTGATCCCTCATGCCTGCTATTTCATAAATAGGAAGAGTTTGAAGCAGTGCTACGTACACCTGTCTGAATGTGGTGATGGTCTGTGGGTGATGCTCCTTGATACACAATTGTCATCTGCTGAACACAGATGAAAAGTATGCTCCAGATGAAAGATGGCAGAGAAATAAAAGCTGGATTGTTGCAAAAGTAGTTCTGCTTATTTCTTGTATGTAATGTACTTAACCAGATTTTGTGTATTTCAGTAGGTTCATTCTATTTGGATGAGTTCTCATTGGTTTTGAGTCCTCTCAACTAGTTTTGTAGTGCTTTAATTATAATTTTCCTAATCTTAAATGTTAGGAGCATCAGTGATGTTTCAAAAAAATCTTGCTTTGTGGATATCGAAACAACGATCTCTTGAAAAGCTTCACACATTGCATCTTATACCTGTTTTATTACTGGAAAATGACAGATGCAAGGTCTAGTGCTTGAAGGTTCCCACAATAGGCTTGGACCTTCTAAAATATTATCTTTCTATCTCTTTTCTCCTTTTCCCTTATATATGTTGTTTGTAGGAATTTTACTCGAGGTCATTAAAAAAAAATTGACAGGTATAATGGCTTTTAAAAATATGACTTGAGATGCACAGTTCTTTCATGAATGTACAATGATTAAAAACTCATGAATTGCAGAGTATATTGGAGTGACTTATGCACAACTTGTAAGAAAGTGTAAGTTAACATTTTTACTTTGGGTCTTATTGAAATGAAGTCTACTATAAAGGATATATTTCACTGCCAGCCCAGTGACTCTCCTTTAGTGATCATGTAGGTACTGCAGTCTTCTGATGTGCTTGACCTGTCTTGAATTACTGAAAAATATTAAAAGCAATAAGCCAAATATTTGGCTCGTTCTTACCATATTTGAGTTCACAAAGATTTGAGGCCCTGTGCTAAGGGCCCCCTTGATCCCAGGAATGAACAGAAATGAGTAGTATTTTAATGAAAAGTCTTGAGTGGTACTTGTTCAAATATGGCTATTTTAGTTTGATGTGTAGTAAGGGTTCTGGTTGACATGCTTTCTTAAGAAATCTAGAACTATACAGAATAAGCATTAATTTTTGTTACTGGAAGAGATCATTAATATTGTTTTATAATTCGGAACAATAAATATAACCTGGTATAGCTATTTATCCTTTGAGCATCACACAGCACTAATAAGACATGGGAAGGAGGTGTGATGTTGTGACCAGGTCATTATGCTGGGTAAGCTGAACAATCTGATGTGGCATCATACCAAGATAGATAGATAGATATAGATATATTTATGGTTTGGCCCCTTCTTATTATTCCTTTCCTTTTAATTTGTATATTTTGAAGAAATATGCTCCCTGAAGACTAATAAAGGAGTTGTGGATTTTTCTTGTGATTAGGAATAGTTTCACCTCTTCACAGATGCATTATGATACAATCTTTAATTCCATGACCATATGTCATCCACAAGATTCATCTCAAGATAGGTAGCTCTGGTTTAATGAACAACTGAAGTTTTGGGCTAGCCTCATTCTTCAAAAAGCGAGGTTGTGTTTATGGCACACTATTCAAGTCCTACTCAGATTTTTTTCTTTTTTTGGTCTTCTGTGGCTTTTTAAGGTGTTTGTAACTACAGTGTTCATGCAATTCATTGGGGTGTGTGTGTGGGGGCCATTATCTTCATTTTTCAGGTAGCTTTGCTGAAGCAAATCTTTGGTGGAAAGTAAGGACAGAATTTTGAGAACTTAAGATGCTTATTTCTCAGTAAGAAATAATAGACCTAATAATAGACCTAAGTAAGAAATAATAGACCTAAGTAAGTGTTCAAAGTATGAACTTTATTTGAGTTTTTTTCTGTATTGGGCCCAGTTCAGGCACCTATAGCCTAATAATCATTTGAAAGGTTGATTTCAAGTGACTTACCTGGCATCTTACCAGGGATCTGTGGTAGAGTTTGGCTAAATTCCTATTCTTCAGGACAACATTTAACTGCAGATATTCTCAAAAGGCTATCAACGGCATAATTTGGGTCATTTCACAGGAATGACAGTGAAGCATTAGTGACCTGTAGAGATGGCAATGAAAGCATCCTTGGCGCATAGGAGATGTCCTGCCATCTTTCTGTTACTGTTTCAAGGCCTGGGGATTGCACAACATGTTTAAAAGGGGGGAGGGAGTGGGAGAAAACCACATCAAAAAAGCCACCATCTATATGTATATTATGTGTGTGTGCGCACAAAACTGCTTTCTCTACCTTCTTAAGAAGTAGCTGAAATGTTTTCAGGTCAATGTGAATAGTTGGTGTAGAAGATATCACAATAGGATATTTGTTCAGCAAGTTTATGAAGTGGGAAAAGTTCAGGCCTTGCAATGAGAATTGGGAAACTAACATAATCAATATTACTGGTTCTGGTTTGCATTCCAAAATAGCCAAATCTAGTGGTGGTGTTGGAGTGCTTGCAAAGAAATATTTATGATGGCACACAGTGAAATTTGGTATTTATAGTCACAGTGACCCTGAAAAGGAAATTCAGCTTCTTCCAAAATGCTATTTTCGGACCAACAGGCTAGTACTATTTATCCTCACTGAGTTGTTACCGCTTCTGCCTGATCTTCAGGCATGCTGAAAATCCAGCTGAAATTGAGAGCTGTTGATAACCCCCAAATTAAAAAAAAAAAACAAACCAAAAAACCAAAACAAAACAGAAACTCCAAGTAGCCAAAAAGCTAAGTATCAAAAGACTTTTGTCTGGCCAAAATAAATACAAGATTTTCAGGATCTTGGGATTATTTTTTGAAGTCTGATTTTGATGATATCTTAGTTGCAACAGCAGATACAACCAAATTTGATTACTTTCATTTACTATTGTTAATACATTCTTGCTAGTGTTTTCTAGATTTTAAAATTAATAGAAGTAATACTACTAGAAAGAAAATACCCAACTTGATAGTAGGATATTTCAGGAGTTCATTCAGGTGAAGATAGTACTGAAGCAGTGTTTTCAGTGTTCTTTGTTGTCAATGGATGAGAATGGAAACTACTGACTGTGAAGACCCTACATGATAAGTCTAGTTAATGTCAAAGATTTGAGAAAAACAAAATATTATTCTGTGAAGATTTACCCTTGGCCTAAGAACCTTGTACCTGCCACACTTCATTTTCAATATTGTATTTAAGACAGTCTAGTAACTATGGTGCTAGAGAAGCATGAGATGACTTCTGCAGGCTCTTTAGTATTCTAAACTCTGCATGCTTAACCTGTCGGTCTGTGACTGAAATGTACCTGGCACTCATACGATTTCCCATTACTGGTTGGTTGGTCGTTCTTCCAATTTTGTCAGCTTGCCAGTAGTCTCTTTTGCTGTTCATTTTGATATGGTGATTATTCAGCTGAGAACCACAGGAAGAATAAACTGTGCTGAAGGGGTCTCCACTCAGTGGGTTGCTTGTGAAAGCTGATCCTATGCCCAGGAGCTGGAATTCGTAGGAGTGTTTGTTATTCCTTCCTAAACCCATGTTTGTATGGGAATACTAAAAGGGCAGATGAAGGACAACAGATTGCAATGCTTTTATGTAGTTGATGTTGAAGGTAAACACCCTTATGTGTAGATAGCACCTGACCTAAATAGTAATGCTGCTTAGTCCCTAGTATGTCTGAGACGTAGGGATGGAAATGAGCTATTGCATAATTTCTTTTTTTTTTTTTTTTCTTGGAAAAGATGCATTTGGTGA
Source organism: Coracias cyanogaster (assembly GCA_033124195.1). Lineage (NCBI taxonomy): Eukaryota > Metazoa > Chordata > Aves > Coraciiformes > Coraciidae > Coracias > Coracias cyanogaster. The sequence goes on along the minus strand of JAVSBS010008749.1, from coordinate 105,234 downwards.
AATAACTGGAAGATAGGATGAAATTTTGTGTAGGTGTTGTTTGTAAATTGCACTTGTGATGCTGGACTTGGTTGTTAGGTAATAGGCAAGAATGTGAGTCCAGCCTTTGGCCAAAAGGCTTAATCTTTTTGTTGAATTGCCTAATTGCAAAAGTCAAGCTTGCTGCCATGAACCAACTTTGTGGTATTTAGCTAACTCAGCGTTCTCCACTTGGCCTAAACCTTAACTGGTCAAAAAGCTAAAAATAAGGGCATCAGTCTTTTTTGTGATCTGTGGTCTCCATTGCAAATGTTGGAGCACATAATCCCAGCATGTTTAGTTCTCTTTTCATGAAAGGTGAAAGAGATTTTTCGTAAATGGGGAGTAACCTACTAAATATCACAGCTTTGAACTAGCTAGTTTTCTAGCCTTTCCTAGTTCTGTGTTATCAGCAGTCAAGTTGATGTCTCTTGTAATGTCCCATTCCTACGAAAGCCTGTCTGGAGTGCCTTAAAAAGGTATCAAATGATTTGATCTGTTACAAATTTCAGTAGTTTCCGTGCTTCATGATCCCTGTGCAGGGTAGAGGATGGAAGTGTCAGTGCCTCCACTTCAGAGGGCCTTTCTGAATTTTCTTTACATGTATTCTGAATTCTGATTTAGTGACTACTGTAAACAACATCAGAAAGCTCCCAACTGTTTGACAAAATGTAAAGATTTTGCCTTGAATGTGAAGATGATTGTTACTCTACACTCAAGTATATTTGTATCTCCATGGCATTTGCAGCTTTTAATGAAGATGATGCTTCTCCTTTGGACTAGGAGTATGAAAACTGATTTAGGACCAGCCTTCTCTCTCAGCCCGGGCTTCTTAACGTGAATCAAGAGTAGACTGCTTTTCAAAATAGAGGAAAAGCAGGCTTATGAGTTAGGATGCAAAGAAGTGTAAAGTATCACATCGTAGCTGCTTTTGGTAGCTAAGATGACAAATGCTATGACAATGTTACCATGTAGCTCCATGTAGCTTTTAAATAAATTACGTACAAGTAGAAAGTTACAGCTGTCTCAGGGTTCACTGGTGACCAAATGCCAATGTTTGGTAGCAGTAATACATCCTCTTAGTAACTGCAGTTACCTGATCTTCAGAGGGATATGGACAGCCAGGAACCACATTGTCAAACCAGACAATAACTCAGTGGTCAAAATTCCTCAACCTGTGATTTCTTTCAGTCTCTAAATATTGTCTCATTTTATCTGACTGTAGCCTTTCAACTTGCTTGCTTACAACCATAGGTGCTGTGCACTGGGTCATTTGGACACACCAGCTGGATAGGATTTATTAGTTCATATTGACTCCAAACTGTGACTTTGTAAGCAAGAAAAATGGATTAAAGCTTTTTTTTTCCTTGCTGAAGAATGATTTCATAAAAATGACATTGTGCTGTTTTGTAGGTCTGCTCCCTTTGTGTATTCAGTCATGTTGGCTTCCTTTATAGTTAAAAATAGGCTATTCCTGTTCTGTGCTGCTGTTATTCCTGCAGAGCCAGGAAAATGGGAGCTGGGTTGTGCTGTTAGGACTCCATCCGTAGCATTGTCTCCTAAATGCCTATCTGCTGCTGAGCAGCTGCCAACCTACAAAATGCTGTGGGAGTGGCAGGAAGGTCTAATGTGGGATAATTTGAAAGGGTATGGTAATGCTTGAAAAAGCTAATATGACTGCAGAACTGGACCATACATTTAATATTGGTAATGGGATCAGTGGCTCGAAAACAAGATGATGAAAGACTTTGTACCTGACAACTGGATATGTTTGGTTGTGATTTCTTAGTTAGCTACATACTAGATCTGCTGCACCATCAGCCCTGTTCTCATTTTAACCTAACTACATTTTTTGTGCTCCTGATTTTTTTTTTCCTTATACGTAAGCAGCTAAAGATTGTTCAAAACTTGTGTTGTACACTCTGCCTCTACTGCTTCACTGATCAAGGTACAATTTGACCTCTAAATCTTAATGTATTCCTGATAATTAGCTAGGAAAAAAACCCTTCCAAATACTTGGCAGGCAGTAGCTCTTTATTCTTCTAGATTACTCCGGAAAGAGCCAGATGTCAGATTGGATCTGTCTCCGTGGCATGCTTTCCTTTTCAGTTTTGACCCACATCACCAGTGGACTCTTAGCTAGGTTTTTGGCTTTTGAATAAGAAGCTGACTATGGGGGGCTGTTGTCTGAAATATCCATAAACAATGTAGAAGGATCTTTTTTTCCTGTTGTCCTTGCTTTTAAGGAATGACAAGGAAAAGAAAAGTGCATGAATTTGTAGATTTTGGAGTCTTTGTAAACTGTCCTACTTAACTAACTTCACATCTGGAAATGGTGGTCCCTTGAATTTTTTTAAGGCAAGAAAGAAGACATGTACTAATTCTTTTAACAGTGAAGCTGTTCATAGCTGTAGGAGCAGAATGAAAAGGAAACTAGAATGAAAACAGCGTTAGCTTCTGTTAGTAACGGTAGGAGTCTGTATGCAAGGTGTACCTGTCCTTTCCTGTTGGTGTGTGACCTCTGCAAACGTTTTCTGTGGTCTGACTCCTGGAATTTCTGTCCTGTTCAATCTTGCTTGTTTCTAAAACAGGATGCTCTCTTAGATGCTAACTTTTTTCTTTTTTAAGTTTTGTGAGAAGATTAGTGATTTCTTGCACTTCAGAGTGAATGATTTCAGCTATTTCTGTTAAGCAGAAAGTTACCAAGGTCCCTGGATACGACTGCTATTTCTAAATAAATGAATACAAAAGCATGGTTTTACAAATAGTGGCATTCATGTCAGCAGTTGTATACAGAAAATCTAGTTATCTACCTCTTCCCTGTTGAAGGAAGAGGTTGTTTAGACAGTTAAATATCACTCCTACACCTGCCACTTCCGTTAGTATTGTACATTAGTCTGTCTGTGGTGATGGTACCCAGGGAAAACTAAATTTAGGAATTCCTGAGATGGAGAAATGAGTGTTCCAGCTGGTGTTTTATTCAGTTAAGCATGCAGAGATAACATGTTTAATGTAGTAAATGACAAAAATGTCTCTCACTTTTATGGAGGAAAGTAACCTTCCTAATCTCTTGCATGCACCATGGTGTGTTACAGCAATGACCATCCTAGCACTGTCATAAATCTGCAGTCAGTGTTTGACTCTCAAATTTTATGGTTATTGCAAGGTGACCTAATGCAGTAGGTGATACCCGTACACACAAACTGGGTCTCTATAGCTTATCTTCTGGTAGGTGGGAGGAAAAAAAGATGAATTTTACTAACTGTATTTGTAGAACAGGCTTCAGTTATTGGTCCTAGTATTTCCAGCTGCTTATTTTTTCTGCAGCTTGGCAATCTCTGACTTAAAATCTCTTCCTAAATAGGCACCATTGAAATAAATCGTGATGTCAGTAGAATATATAAGTTGCTACACGAATTGTGCTTTTTACACACATTGTGCTGTTGACCTAAAGCAGTAATGTAAGGGGTGATTTAAACTCTGTACACACCTCTACAGACACAAATAGATGGATTTCTGGAAGTCACATCTGAATGTCAGCATTTTAAGTAGCATAACATGGTGCTTCAATTCGATTGGTGATGTTTCCTTGACTTAAAGCAGCCTTGGTCTCAGCAGGCACCACCTAGGACCTTCTTGTTTTACTTCAGCATTGAAGGAAGTTGGGAAACCATTACTTTTCGAATATATTGGTTCAGAGGTTTGGAAAAGTGAGGTGATTTTTTTTAAAAAAGGGCTAATTGAACTTAGCATTTGATGTTACAGTTTTGAATAAGTAACGCACTAAAAAGAAAAGCTCTTCAGGTGGTTTGAAAATTCAGTGGAAATAATGTAAAAGACTGTTCTATGTTGATTTGTGTAAATAATTTTAAATGGCTCTGCAGAGTTACTGTTGCATGGTGCCCCAGTATTTGGGGAACATCTTTGCACTTAACCTGTAGACTCTGATGAAAAGAACAACAATGGTCCTTTAACTTTTCCTTTCCTGGGATCACAGTGAGCTCACACAAGTAGGCGGTTTGCCCAATCTAGTAAATATTCGTAGTAGTTCAAAGAAGACAGAATCTTGTTCTGTGCAACATAATGCAAACTCTGGGGATATTAGGAATGCATGATCCCATGTATAGTTTTAAGAGTTTATATGAGCATGAAAAACTTTCATTAATTTTAGCTACCGTATGGGGGAAAACGTAAATAAAATAATGTAGCAAGCAAAGCTGGGGATGTTATAGCAACATTCACAGCTGTTATATTGCTATGGCATGAGTGCAGTTGCAATTTCAAAACTTGTAAGTAGTAAAGCTGTTTAGTAGGCATGTTAGTATATAGCATTGCAAAATCATACTATTTTAAGATTTTGCAGTGTTAGTTATGTATAAAGGGAAATGCTTGTCATTTAAAAATATTTTGATTTTTATCATTGCTGTGCTGTTTTTGTTACCTAGAAAAGCAGTGAGACATTACATATATTACTTTGTAATGCAAATATAAAAACTTTTGCTCTGTGTATCAACCTCCAAAGTATTATCTATAACCTTCCTTTCAAGAATCACCTTATTTTGAAAATAACGTCCCCATTTTTAAGCAGAATTATTTGCCTTTTCTCTTTATCAGCCTTTAAAAAAAAATTTTGTATGATTATTTAAAGTGCCCACTATTATGCAATTAAGAATCTCAAAACTTTTATTATGGTAATACGCATTTTCACTTTATATCAAAAAGTGCCACAGCCCAAATCTTCTTAAAAGCAAGGTTGAGCAAGTGCTTTGATAATCTCTTGTGTGTTCAGAATATGCATCCTGCAGTATTGCATTTCTTCAGGTTGTTTTTGCTTGAGATGAAGCAAAAGCATGCACCTTTCATTGTCAGACAAGAAAAATAGAGAAAGCTTACACTGCAGAGCAAGCACATGGAAAAAAGTAGTTACAGTGCATTTCTTATTTGGAGCCAGTCATTAGCAGAAGAAATTATGCACGTTCCTCTCTTATTGCTTAAGTTACTGAAAAACAGAGTCATTGCATTAGGAGAAAAAAACCAACGCACTTTTCTCATGAACTATTCCTGGGCACTATAAAGTAAAGAATGCCAAGAGTGGCACTGACAAGGGCACAGCTATCAAACATAAAATAATTCCGTTTAATTGCTTGTCATGTCTAAATTTAAATTTTCATTAGATTTCTTTCAATTAATTTGGTATTTTGTAGAGGTAAGACTCACAGTACAAATGGAAATCTCCAGTTTTTGCATCTGTGCATGGCGACATATCTGCATCTTTTAAAAAATATTGTCTTTGGAAGTGTATAGAATACTTAAGTCTTTACTGAGAAGCTATCAGTAAGAAAATCTAAAATGTCCTGATGTTATTCATGCTGATTTATGTCTTTTTTTACCCTCCTTTGGTTAGTCTGCTTCTGAATGATGAGTATATATATAAAAAAAGACTGGCTTGAGATTTTCCGGATTGGAAGAGTGACATGAATCTGGACTGGATTTTCTGGGTCGCTGCCATTGCACACTCTTACACAGCAAGTTCATAACTGGCTCTGGTTTGAGAGCCTTCTCTATCACAGCTCCGGTTGAGCCTGGTTTTGAGAATCTCTGTGGTTCATTAGATAGCAACTTCCTGATCGTTAGACTTTGCACCTGCAATGCCTTTTACTGGAAATATTTCTTTATCTTCCTTCCTACTTCTAGATAGTGATCATACCCTCTCTCAGACTGGGCCAAATAAGCCATGCTCTTCTTACACTTTCTCAAATACTAGTTTTTCTTCATCTGATAATCCTGATAGTTATTTTCTGAATCTATATATGTGTATGACTTTTAAGTCCATCTATATGGAAAATATATAGCTGGGAATATATGCTACATTTCCAAGTAAGGTCTCTGCCGGGGCCATGGAAAAGAGCCCAGAACTTCTGTATTTCTGGATGATGCATGCTGTGATCTCATTGGGTTCACCTTCTGCTTCATCACCTTGTTGTTCGGTCATCTTCTGATTAGCAAATACACTGAAACTATTTTCAGAGTAATTTCTGACAGTTAAGTTCCTAGGTTCTTGGTTTTTTTTTCCAAGCGTGTGATCTCACATCTTCTCATAACACATTTTATTTCTCCAAGTAGGAGTCATTCTACTCTCACAGAGGAGTGACCTGCTCATCCCTTGTACCAAGAGTGTCTCTTTGCACTATACCAGCAGGCTTTATCAACACGTTTGTTTTTTCCTCCACTTGGGAAGAGAGGCATTCCAAGATCTTTATTATTTTTTTGTATCTTATCTTCAAAATTCCATTAAATATTCCATGATCTGGTATAAAACACATGTTGTAAGAACACCCTACTGATGGAGGCATCAGCATTTGGAAAATATACATATTATAAAGAATTGCTTTAACCATTTAAAATGTGCCAAGGATAGATGTTTTCACGTGTCAGCTAGACTCTACTTGTATGTAGTGGTTTTCAATCCTGAGTGGTGCTTTACAGCTGAAAATAAAATCTGCCTGAAAATGCCATCAGTTTTACCTCTGCTGGTATAACTGTGTAACACCCTCCCATGTCTACTTGTTAGACTGCTGCATAAGAAACCCAAAGTGACTCTGTAGATGAGGTGTACATGAGCATCCCCTCATTTAAAATGTTCTACAGGATTTAAAACATCTTGCTTAAAAAGGTTTGAATTAACGTTTCCTGTAAATGTATTTGCCCACATAAAGCATTCTTGAACTGTTTTTGCTTTTACATCCTCAGGCATAAATCTTTTGTGTGATTTCCTGTGGAAGCAAAGTTTGTGACTTCGTTCTCTGTTCCTTCCTCTTCCAGTTACTTGTAAGAGGCCAAAGAGTTCAAAGTTTAACCTTACAGGTCTCCAAAAGTCCTGAAAGTAGGTCATTTAGTACAGCCTAGCAGTAGTTCTCAGCATTTTAAGCAACAGCCATGAGAGGAAGTGCTTGGAAATATCTAGCTGTGGGAAAAAGGTGAACTGGAACATGCATTGTGTTAGTATAAAAATCAGTTATTCCCAAGAGAGAGAGCTCTGCAAAGCCAGGCTTTTAAAATTTTGTCCTCCACAACTACTGCTATTAAATAATGGTGAACTTTTACCGAAATTCGGTGGTTGAGCTCATTTTTCTACCCTCCTACCCTAGAGATATTTCAGAAGTCAATTGAAATGCCTCAGAACAGTTTTTCCTTCATTCTAAGCTGCAGTCATCGTTGGGTGCCTATCCCTAGTTGTCAGTTTTCATTATGTATATTCCACAACATGAATTCCCTTGCCAATTTTATTCAGTGGTTTTGGGAAGCTTTTAGTCCCTGGGCAGGCATGGGTTTTGCAGGCTCTCTCGGCTCTACATGGGAGTGCTTGGTGGGACAGCGGGGTTCTACCAAGAGTGATATGCTATGTCCATATAAACATGCAGACATAATATACTGGAATAGAGATTCTACTCCTCACCCTTTGAACCAGTGTTCCAGGATGGGACCTGATCTGAATTGTTGACATTTATAAAACAAACCAAACATATAAATATAAAATACCAGATACTGTTAGTGAAAAAAGCGGAGGAAGGCCTGAAAAGCCTTCATACTCAATTCTGCAAGGTTTCACTTCCACTGCACTACTTGGGAAAAATTTTAGCAGATAGAACAAAAATCTTTCAACAATTAAGTGGAAGATACAGCAAAACAGATCTCCTTTTCGTGAAGGAGATGGTAAAAAATGCAGTGTCTGAGACACAGTGTTCTCTCTGAAGTCAGCCGATGCCCTGAAATAGTAGTGCTTTGTAATTAATGCTAAGTTAAGTAAAATGACATAAATGTTGTGAGAGGAGAGACCATGTTATGCTGAGGCTGCCAGAGAGCTGTTGGTACTTAAATGTATATCCATAGTCAAAACAATTTTAGAATGGTCTCTTTATTTTGATCCCCAGAGCAGAAGTTCTCGAACTTTAAAATCACCACAGATACTGTTTTCTAAAAGTACTAAATTATCCTTTGTTGGCCAATGAAGAAGTTACTGGGATACTTTTACTGGGTATTTTCTGACTGAGACAGGCTTCTGAATAAGGTTCTAGATAAAATTGATCTGATCTTGCAGATTTCTTGCTGTTCCTTTTAAATAGGTTACAATTATTTGAGGTCAGAATTTTGAAACTCTGAGAAGAGCTTTGGAAAATTTAGTATCTTTTAGTTCATTTTAGTATGATTTAGTTCGAATCAGTTATGTATTTCTTTGTTCTTTTCTATTCTTGGTTCACAGTTCACAGTAAATACCTGTATGATACAGTTTTTTTTTTTCCATCATTTGAACTATTTCTAATAAATTGACATTCTTGTTTGCTGAAAGAATATTATTTATGCCAGATTTCCTGAAGAGGGCACTTTTTGATGTAAAGTGCTTCCTTGAATCTGAGACACAAATGATGTCAAAAGAAAAAAGCAAATACTAACACATCTGGTCCTACAGCAGAAAACATGGTTACATTAACTAGGAATGGGTGTGTGTCAGTCATGCATTTAATACTTTTCCTTTGAAAAGAGTTGTCCCTGAGAGCTTTTCTTCATTCCCCAGATACCTGTTTACACTTCACCACCTCTGTCCCTCTGTAGAAGTCAATAATCCTTCAAGCAAAGAATAATTATGTTCCATGCATTAAATGCTCGTAGAATTAGCTGCTGAAAGCTAGGAGATGTGCTGTAAGTGGCAGTTGCTGCATGTTTTTAAGGGAAACAAAATGAAGTTCTTGTGTCCTTGCTCTGTCTCAGAATTAGCTTAAACCTCTGAATAGTCTTGGGGGGGCTACCTATAGCAAACTCAGTGCAGGAAAATAATGCTGATTTTTGTTGTTGGTTTGGTTTTTTTTGTTAGAGGTGTTCTACTGTGGGCTTTACATACAAACAATGGCAGTAGTACCCAAATGCAATATATTCAGAAGATGGGTTGTGTTTTGTGTTGTACTCAAGATGAAGAACATTTTTAAGAGGTCTTAATGAAGTCTGACCCACAGTTTCACATAAACGTGTCTATTTGAGGAAGATTTTGAAATTGAAAATGAGTGATATATACAAGACATAATTCAAGTCAGAAGGTTTTTATTTAACTCCCACTGAAGTTTTCAGAGCAATTACTTAGAAACTTATTAATGTTTTCCATCCCACCCATAAGTACAAGGAAATCCTGCTTGTATGGGAATTGCATGCTAATCTGAACTGTATATAGTTTAAACTTTTATTTTAAATTTAACTATACACTGGACATGTCAGCCTGCATCATGTCTGTAGACAAAATCGATAGAAATTACTTTATTATTCTGTAATTACTTGCATTGACTGCTATGTTTTAAATCACTGAACCATAAAAATGTTTTCCTTGATGTCTCTCTTGGTTAGTGAAAGAATTATGTTGAAATAGCATGTTGATGAATACCCACCATTATTACAAGTATTTCTTCCTTCAGTCATTAAATATCATAAACCTGGATATATTCCTAAAATGCATACAACAGACTTACAAACATTTAATATAAAAAAGAACATTCATGTAAAATAGTCAAATAAAATGCTAATTTATTGATAGGATACTGAAGAATACTGAGTTGGTGATCTAGACTTTTTTAGTGCCATAAATATTTCAGACTTTCTATCTTGGTGATAGAAATGGCAAAGGCTAAGGCATAGGTTTTTTGGGGTTTTTTTGGCTGCTGTTGCTCTTCATTTATGAAAAGATACAGAATACCAAAATAACTTTGTTGTAATTTACTTATTTAGATTTGTGGGACTAAATTAAACATCTATAAAAGAAAGAATTTTTTTATTATTATGATGGCTTTTATGATATTATTTTATTAGTAAGGATGTAGTACAGAATAAGGACTGAGACACATCTTCAGAGGCTAAAGAATCAGTGGTTTTGTTACTTTGATTTCAGAAAGTGGAAAGTTTCTGAAGGTGATATTTGATGTTGTCTTATGTCTACTGTACTTGCTTTGCCTCACTCAGTGGCACTAATTTCCTATAGGACGATTCATTGGGAATTGCATGACAGAATGTTACACCTTTGCTCTCTTTAATTCCATCTTTCTGCCGGTGTACTTCAGTCACTTTGCAGGATTTATGCATCTTTCATAAAGTGCTGACTGGCCATCAGTAGAAGACCTTATTTATAAAATGCTTACTGATATGCTTGTTCTAAAATGAGTCGTCCAGCCAGAATTCCTCTTGGATTTTAAAACTACATTCTTGTATTTATCTTTTCCATTGTTGCATTTATACCTGTTTTCACATATAACTGCATTTAAAAAACCAAAACCAAACCAAAACAGCCCTCACAACAGAAACCTATAGAGAAATACTACTTAACTGTATAAAAGGTGTTGGTATCATTTCGCCCATGTTTTGCTTTTCTCATAGATCTTTGTACCTTTTTATGCAAAGATTTTAATTTCTTGTTCAGTACATATCCTGAAAGCATTTTAAAATACTCTATTAGTAGGGTAAGCTCAATGATTTCTTGAGTAAAAGTTGCAGTAGAAGATGTCTTTTGTTATACAGAAAGGCACGCTGTAGGGTAGGAGAAAATCACAGTGTTCTTAAAATAGGAGGAACATATTCAGAGCAAAGTAATTGTTAGCTTTGCATGCATAAAGTGGTGACTCACTTTGAGGGTGGAAGTAATAAAATGCTGCTTTTAAGATAGGAAGATGTGATAGTGTTTAAGGTATTGTACAGTTTAAAATGGAATTACGTCTTAGTCTTTAAGGTAGTTTCACATAATTGTTTAAATTTTCATCTGCTTTAGAGTTTTTAAGAAGTAAAACCTGGGAGTTCCCAAATGTACTGTTTTTCCTCTGTTTTCTATTCATGTGTGTGAACTGTTTAAATGTGTGTATGTACACGTGTGCTTTCTTATTAAGAGGTACATGTATATTTATATAGTACTGTTTTGACCTCTGTCAAATTAAGATTAGGGCTTTAGTGTTAACTATGTTATCAATTCATGTTTTGTATTATAACATTTTGTCCTTCTGTCATACTTCATTAGATCTATGCATATGCAACCTTAGTGTTCCTCACACATGAAATTTTTCCTAAAAATAGGTTATCAGGATAGTTATCTGATCATTTCAATGACTATTAATTATTTAATATTGTGTACATATAATGTATTTTGAAACTATATTTACTTAAGAAGAAATCATACATGGCAGGGTAATTTAGAAAAAATAAATGCTTTTATTCTGTCTACCAGTTCCTTCTCATGCTGTGACTCCCAAGTGTTCAGTACTAAAGTTAAGAAATATTGTAGTTGCTGGCTTTAGCAAAGCTGTAGTTCAGGGTAATTGCAGAAAAAGAGTGCTCATTGTGTAAAATATGCAAGTTGGTTTTGATCTGTATTGCTTTGAGTGATCCTTAAAATGAGCTATTATTTACTGAAAAGGAAAAACAAGATTATAATGTTATCATCTGATGCCATTTTTGGTGTCTTCAGTCTGTGATAGGTGTTGTTACTGATGCAAAGGGTATGTCCTTAGACTTTCTTGTATTGCTGCATGGTTTGTATGATAAAGCATGTGCTAGATCTAGCCTGGATGTGCTTTAAAACGTTACAAGAAAACCTTTATTTTTGCTGTTATACTAAATACTAAAGTCGGTACTAAATTGTTGAATGGAATGATAGCTGAATACAAGCACAGAGTGCTTAAAACATTCATAATAAAGTGATATTCAGTAGCACAGCAGATGCACATGTTGTAGTGAACTATTACATTTTCCAAAAGCAGAGATTGATGTTCTTAGCCATTTTTTCACTGCATAGGGTAGCCCAGTTTCATGATATTATTTTCTAATCATGTTCCACTGCAAGTCAGAAATTAGATCTAAATATCCTGGTTTGTGGCAAACAACTTTGTGCTGGTTGCTGACACTACTGAGGTTGTTGAATGTTGCATTTTATTCTTGCTCTGCTAAGCAAAAACCATTTACCAAACATTGTGCTCTAGAAGTGGCAGGTGTAGCCTCTTGCATAGAAGACTTAATCGTGTGGTTTTTCATTGTCATCAGTGTGTTACTTTTTTTCCCTCCTTGTGTATAACTCTGTACCTTAAATAGTTTAAATAGCTGTATGTAACTAAGATAGGAATACATGTGTTTCTCACGCATACTTTTCATTGAGCTCACAATTTAAATGTTTTAGCTTATTTAGTTTTTACTTCTCCTTGCAGAACTTCTTGCCTTAACTTATTTGGAGTAGAGCAGTTGAAATGGATGCCGCTTTGGGGCATGTAGCACAGAGATGTAGTATTCTGCAAAGATGTGAGCATGTGCTTTCTGCTTGTGAATAGTCCTATTTGATTAGGATCAAAGTGACTAGTTAGGTTGCCCTAAGTAAAATGCCTGCTTCTGGTCTTCTGCTGTCACCACTTGATAAGTCCAGCTCATGCAGCGTGGCTTTGACTTGATGAGTTATTTTGAAACCAGTAATCACCAAACATTCAGCTGATTATCTACAGCCAAAAAAAATCAGAAGGCTTTCTTTTATTTGCAATTTATTTCATCAGTTATTGTGGAATCCTCTGCTTCTTCCTACTGCCTGTGTAGTAACAAAACATGAATCCTTGCTATTCATTTAAAACACTAAGTGCAGTCATTATATTAAACATAGCTTGGTTTCGTTTTTTAACATACTAACTGGATTTATTTTAAGGTTCTTAAAACCTTGATTAAAAAATAAATGCAATTGTTAATGACATGCAGATACTTGCAGGGCGTTACGAAAAATGGAATGGTTTGGCTGGTGCAAGACTGTGTTGACAAGCACTTTCCTATGGACTTAATATTTGTGACTGAAATAATTATTCCTTTATAAAATATAAGCTGGCAAAATATATCTTTGCGTTATTAAATGTGCAAATCTTAGATGATTTGTGCATGTCTCTTAATATAACATATAGGATTTCTACTTGGTAATAAACCTGAACTGCTTTAATTTTAAGAGATTGTACTTCTAGGAATATTCATCGCTGCATTGCAAAAGCTATGGTGGTTCATTTACTATACATTCCACCTATAGAATATATACTTGTAGAATAGCTTGAATCACAAACATTTTATATAATGGCCTGAATATCAGTAAATAGTGTTGAGTTTTGTGCTAATTTAAACTTAGATATTGAAAAGGGAAGTAGCAGAGAAAACAGATACTATAACCAATGCCCTCCTTCATACTGTTTTTTTCGCTTTCTGATATATCAGCAGCAGTGGTGAGCATAATTAGATTTTTCTGGAGGCAGCATTCATGGCTGTATGTATTAGAGTATTGCTTTTCTTAATTGCCCTTTCTTTGTTAATTGGTATATGAAGATCAACTCTAGCTTTGGGCTTACTGAAGCTTTTTGAGGTTATTAATGTCTGGTTCCTGTTTTTTAGCCTGTTTCAGGTAAACTGTTAAGAAAGGGTTGTTTAAAATGTAGCCAGTTTTGCTATGTCTGATGCAGTCATACTGTAACAAGAAGAAATCCTTTTCAGATATATTAGAATAGGACATGCCAGTCATTCTAAATAAGACTAAAGTTTACAGTTTCCTCTAAGTCCTAAAGCCAAGGTGCTTTCAAGGCATGTTCCATAAACATACTTAAAGCAGGCAAACAACAGTAAAATCATTCAGTACCTTCAGCTGTATAGAGCTAATAATTTTCTCAAGCACACTCTATAGTGACTTGCAGGTGACAATTTTCATAACCTTTTATACTGATTGACTTATTATATCTTAATGCTGAATGAGCTCATAGTTTTATTTCCATCCAGGGAGAACAGTAATATTGCCAAGATAGCATTCGTGACTGCTCTGGATGGATACACTGCATATGACATTCTTGGTACAAGCGTATCTCTGTGGAGAGTATCTACCTTGTCTGAGTTGAAACAAATTAATAGGCAGAGGTCTTTTAAAATTATTGAAGCATTTATTGCATACCAAAATTGATACATTAACATACTTCTGTTAACTAGTGGTGGGATGCAAGCTTCTTGGGGAGATGAGTAATTTGCCCTTGAAATAGCATTTAAATATTTCCTTTGTCAAAGTTCACTTTCTGCAGTCTGGTAATGTCCACCGTTCTGAAAGATTTTCATGGGAGCTGTGTGTATAAAGCAATAGTAAGTGTATACATCACAAATATTGGTGGATGATAGTAAATGGTCAAATACACTGTCTCCATTCTTCAGCACTACCTGCGAGCAAACTCATTTCAGGATTGTAGCTCTTTGCAGTTGTGTCAGTCTTCCTGCAATTCCTATTTGCCATCATATTATTTGTCTTGAAATATAACAAATAGTTCAGTGGCTTGGATTTTACTTGTCTCTAATGTACATTGTCAACTTCAGAAGCAAAAGTGTTAGCCAAATCCAGAGCAGCACTTGGTGTTTGTTTTTAAATTATGTGACTTTACTCACTGTTAATTCTCATTCTACAACAAACTATTGATATCCAAGATATAGCAAGTTACTGAACAGTTTTGATATAAAGGTTATTGCTTCACTGGTGTTTGTCCTCAGATATAAGTTATTTGAAAGTATTTTATTTGCAGCAATTTGGTGGTATTTTGCTGACCTCTGTATGAATTAAAAAAAACTGCAAAACTCAAACTTTTAAGCTGCATTCTCAAGCCCGGGTGGTTTTCTTAATACACTTGGTACTGACAGTGAGTGAAGTGTGACAGAAATGATTTGAATTCACTTTGCTGTGTATCTATGTCAAATTGTAATGATGCTTTTTCTGCTCCACCTATAGCTTCCTGCAGATTTCACAAAGCTGCACCTTACTGACAGTCTCCACCCACAGGTGACCCACGTTTCATCTAGTCACTCAGGATGTAGCATCACTAGTGATTCAGGAAGCAGCAGCCTTTCTGATATCTACCAGGTAAGACTGGAATGGATGCTGATGGGAGGTGAAGTTGCCAAGAGTTTTGACGTTAATAGCTGAACACTTATACTGTTGCCTGTTGTCAGTTTTTGCTGAAGAAGCACTCAACAGACTTCAAAAAACTAATTCTTGTTTGAGTTGTCGTAATTTGGGGGTTTTATCCTCCATGTACTAGATCTGGTGTTTGAAAACTTAGCAAGTAATCTGCAGAACAGCAACGTGACATGTGTTGCCATAGTTTATCAGGATCCAAGTCAGCAATGTAGAGATGTAGTGTTTTACAACATTTCGGGATTGTGCTTCATTAATTTTGTTGGTGATTTGTGATTTTGAGAGGAAATCTTCCTGAATTTCAGCATAGAGAGTCAGAGGCTCTCTAGCAGATACCTGTGATGGGACCTAGGAGGTAAAGGGGTTCTTTTCTTGACTCCAGCACTTCACCTCCTCTTTCTGTCTGTGTGATTTGCCATACACATAACAGCAGCTGCGATGTTTACAGATAAGAATTTCAGAACTATAGATTTAGGACCTTTTAATGTGAGGGATTTTTCTCCTTGATGCTTTATTTTACTGTTCTTAGATGTGTGGACTTCAAAATCTAGGACTTATTCAATGGCAGGGAGAAAGAAATATGCAGCAAGCAGCCCGTGCTGGCCTGACTTGAGAGGCATATTAGAATTTCCCCACCCTGTAGAGACCTGCTGCCAGCCTCTTGGTAGTGCTTTCTTTCCTGGCTGTCCTGGGAAACATGGGAAGGTTGACCTGGTGACACTCTTTTAAGCTGTTATACTTCTGAGTGGGCTTCTTGTGGTAAAGGTCTGTGCCGTGCATTTGAAGCAGCTTGAGTATGGAAAGACTTAATGTGCAACTGATCCAGAGGGTCTCTACAGCACTTGGGGGTATGTGTACTTCCTCTAAATATAAATTGGAAGAAAATCTGAAATACAATACAATTAGGAAGTCTACACCCTTCACTTGACAATTACTGCTCTTGCAATGTCAGAGGAGGATTTGTCCTGAAAGTATAGCAATTTATTATTCTGAAAAAAAAGGAATCAAATCTAATTAAAACATCGTTATATCAAAACGATCATAAAAAAGTAACTAGATTGCTTCTACATGAAGTACTGTTTATTAGAAGAGGAATAATGTTTGTTTGGGATGCTTCTAAAAATGCAAATGCAGCCATTTAAACAATGGGAAAAGCATCATTTATACTAATATATACAAGTTCAATTGCGAGCATAATTGTAGCATGTAGTCTGCTCTGGGTGAATAAGCTTGCATGCTTTTCTGTGGGAGAAGGTAGGCTATTAAAAGGTCCCCGTTCAATTTAGACAGTAATTGCAATAATGCAAAGGTTTATTTTTGTGAAAAATTTCAAAGTAACTGAATACTTTAGGTGTAGCATATGCCAATCAAGTGTGTTTGTCAGAATTTCTTCTGAAGAAAGGATTACTTCAAGAGAGGATTTAGGTTTATAATGTGAGGGTGAAGAAGATGTAAAATCAGCTTTGTTCTTCAAGTCTTCTGTAGGTTTTCATACCTTTCATTCTGAAGATTTTCACTTTACCATAAAAATAACAAGTGCCTCTAGAGACCCAGTTGTAGGTGGCATGTAGTTAAAGTCATACAGTTACTCTCTAGATAAGGTGGATGTAAATTTTTGCAAAGATTTTCAGCAAAAGTTTCACAACTGTGAAAAGGATCACTGAATTTCTGGGAAATTAAAAAAATCCCACAACTCTACAGAAACTTAAGAGAAATGCTTCTTTGTGCAGTGTCAAGGGTTAGGGCAGGGCCACCACTAGATGAATGACACAGACTGTCTATTAACTCCTCTCCTTTCCCAAAGGGGAAAAGAAATAGGATAAGGGAGACAGACTTATGGGTTGGAAAAGAAAACAAAACCAGCTTTAATGAAAATAGTAACAATAAAATATAATAATATATACAAATATATACAAAATCAGTATGGAGCCAACCTCCCCTGATGGCAATTATGTCAGCATAATCACCGAGGCTTTGGAGCAGGCACTAGGGAAGTCCCAGACTGGGCTCAGTGGCAGACAGGAATTGGATTCAAGAGCTGGATTCTGGAACTGGATTCAGGAATGCACAGATTGAGATTGAAGGCAGAACGTATAGAGTCCTCCTTGGACACTGGCCATTGAAGAAGAGCTTGACTCTCGTGATGCCTCAGCTTTTTATGGAATATGATGTATATGGGATGGAATACCTCATAGTCAGTTTAGGGTCACCTGTCCTGTCTGCTCCTCCCCACAGGTGCAGGCTCTTATTTTCTGCACCCCCAGCATGTCACACAAGATTTAGCAGTGACCTTGGTCTGCACAGGAGCAAGTATAAGCAAGAGCCTTTCTGTATAGGAATCTTTAGTAGTAGCTATGAACATCAAGCTTTACTGCTTCTAGAAGCAGACACTGTCTGCAAAGATATGCCATTAACTTCAGAAAATGCAGTTAGCTAGAAGAAACTGAGCTGAAAAGTAAAATCACTGAACAGAATTAGTTCTGTTCTAACTCAAACGGGGACATGTAGTCACCAACCTGGTGTATGACTCCTATGATGAATTTTGTTTGCAATAATGGAATCAACAGAAAGGTTGAAGGTCAGAGAGAGTTTAATGGTTTTCTGAAGTGTTTAGTTGGAGAACATTTACTTTTAAAACATTCTTTTAAATTTATTTTAAAGAAATATTCCATTCTTAGTGATCTTAAAAATATTGTCTGGTTTCTTAAATTAATCTGTAGCTAATGCCTCATTTAAAGATGTCTTAGCACAGACGTATTGAGAACTGTGTAATGGTAAAATATCAAAGTATTTGTTATAATAACCTATGTCCATATCAAAATTGAGAAATATGAGCATATATTGTGGAATGTAACCCCATGCTTTTGCGCTAATACATGTACTTGAAGAAATGTTTATCAAGAAAATGAATTGATAAGTTCAGGTGTGGAAACTGATAAGGTTCTTAGATTTAACTTAATGGTACCAGGTATGGTTGGACTTATGATTTCTCATATTTTGGTAAATCATTGATTTCTGACCTCAGTTTGTCATAAAAGAATGTAGTGTAGTAATATTAAGTTAAAGTACTGCCAAAAAAAACCCCACAACAAAATAAAATGGCTGTAATTTGAATACTCTAGGGTCAAGTCAAGGATTAAATAAACAGAAATAATTTTGAAACCAAGAGATTGGATTAGTCATTATCTCTCAATTGTTTGTCTTTTAACTCCCTCCCAAGGGTTTATTCAAAAACAGTGAACTGTAACCAAGTCATTACAAATTGTTTTTTTACTTCAAATTTAGTAGGTCTTAGGCAAAGCTCAGTATCATAATTCCTCTGATTCTTACAATCTGTATATAATGGCATTTTTCTGTTCAGTAAGGCAGACATCTGTTCATTATGGCTAAGTAGAAGGCAATGATTTAGAAAGATTGCCATTGTCTCTTGCAATTGATAACTAAAATGTTTTATTTAAAAAAAAATATACTATTAATTACATCTTTATGATTTAAATCTGAGGTAATATGTTCTGTTTTGCATCCTAGTAAGTTTTAGTTCTGTAGCCTTAAGAGCAGCTGTTTGCAGTGAAAATACGTTCATGGCCTTTTTAGATTTTTTGAATAAATCATGAAGCTGAATCTTCAGATGCTTTCAGCATTGAGCTGAGAAGATTTCTTTTTAAATATTAATGCTGTAACTAAATTTGTCAAATGTTGCACATGAAAGAACTTCTTTTAGGGTAAGAAGTACTTACCAAACTAAAATAAACAATCCTTGGTTTTTACCCCACCCAAGTCTCAAAAGTATTTCAGGTGCCAATTATTAATGTCCTTAAATATTGTTTTAATTTTAGGAAATAAGTTCATAAAGTGACTAACTCTCTAGTGTGATTGGAGAGGAAGGGGATGCTGAATGTTAATAGATTGTGTGCTGGCTTGTATTTGCCGAGAACAATACTTGGCTTCTGTTTTGTATTAACTTGGCAAAGCAAATTGTTCACACTGCTCATATGTAGCTGCTCACTCTTACTTCTCATGCTTAGTTAATGCATCCTATATGGAAGCATATACCATTCCTATATGCTCAAAAATGCTTCCTGTACCTGCTACGTATATTACCAGATGATGATCCTGGTTTGAGAGTGAGGAGATTTAAGCCCATGACGTGTGTTATTCCCCCTCCCTGTTTTAGGAAGGTGCTGTTGTGTTGGCTCAGCTCTTTCCTTTGCCAGCCTTTCTTTGCCTTATCCTGTACTCAGCCAAGTGGCTTCCTGCCGGCCCTACGTGCCCTCTGGTGTCTGCCCAGATACTCCTGGCGGTCCAGGAAACCAGGAACATCCTTTCTGAGACCCTCCCAGGATGTGTGTGTTGCTTGAAAATTTTCAAGATGTCAACTTTGTTTTTTCACAACTGATACGGTAACTTGTGGAAGAGAGGTCTGCCATCCAGAAAGTCTTCCTGAGAGAGCCCAAACCTTTATCTCTCAAGACAGAGAGTCTGTGCAGCCTGCCCCGAGTTGTTGCATGCAAAATAAAGAGGTTTTGCCTTAAGATTAAGTTGGTCTTTCTGACTATATCAGCTTCTGCAGTGCAGGGACGTCTGAAACAGGTAAACTAGGTCCTACTGAACTCTCCCCTGCAGCTTTGGCCAAGTCCTGTGCGGTACCTTAGCACTCCTGGTGAGTTCAGGTCCTCTAATCTGTTCTGCAATTTATAGCCTAGGAGTAACTTTCAGGATACTTGTTCTGTATGCCTGTAATCTCAACAAATGTTGCTTGGTTTTAAGGAAGTAGCAATTAGTTGGCGATAGGGGAGGATGCTGTTCCTGGTGCGCATTCCGCTAGTGAGGAGCAGTGCTCAGACTGACTCCTGTGCCAGATTTGAGCTGCTGTGCTGTAAATTTTGTAGTAGATAATGAAAGAATAAATATGGAGAGAGAGAGCAGTAAAAAGTTTAGACTGAAAGAGCTTTAAGATATTTCATGGCTATTTGAACTCATGTTATTAGAGTATGAAAAAGTAATTTTACTACCTTAGATTTATGTATAATTTGTGTGCATGTAATAGTTGTAATTGATTGTTATATATATGTGATAATTCTTTAACAAGCAAATACATAGTATAATTACATGGATTGAATTCATAGCAATTTATTTATACTTTAAATTTTACCCAGTGAGTTGAAAGCTAATGTAAAACAAAACTCCAGCCATATTTTCTGTCTGTGGAAAAGCTGGATCCAATGTGCCTATATAATGACAGGAGAAAATATTTCAAGCTAATGAAACTTCTGCAAGTGATTTCACAAGAGGTGTAGTGCCAGTGTTCTTGGTGTTTTGTATCAGTATCAGCTTATAAATTATGAAGTAAAAAAATATTTTTTTCACTAGTAAAAAATTCTTAATTCCATTTTTCAGGTTTTTTTAACCCTTAAACTACAGTGATCAAAA
This sequence comes from Coracias cyanogaster, assembly GCA_033124195.1. NCBI lineage: Eukaryota > Metazoa > Chordata > Aves > Coraciiformes > Coraciidae > Coracias > Coracias cyanogaster. The sequence continues at coordinate 84,812 of JAVSBS010008749.1, read as the reverse complement.
AATAAGGTGGAGGTGGTTTTTTGAGCTAAGTTTGGTTGTTTCTTTGTTAGTTTCTTAGACTTGAAGGACTGCAGCAGACAATGAACATATTTCTGGGTTGTATAAGTATCTTCTGTGCTTTTTTTTTTTTCCCCAAGTATTTTTCTCTTGTATGTTTGGAGATTGTTGGTTTTCAATTTAAGTGGTAACATTAGTCAGAAAGGGGATATATTATTCAAAATGAAGCATTCTTTTCTTAGTATTTCCCAAAGAAGGTGGTTAAAAGGAAAATAAAGTCTAGGCTAAAACACTCTGTTTAAAATACTAAGAAATCAGTAATTAATGTGAGCAATTTGAGGGATTTTCTTGTTTTGTTTTTTTTCTATATGTATTAAGATTAGCTGGAAGTTTTTTCCCCAAACCAGTGTAGAAGAGAAAATTATGAAGGCCACCTAAAACAGTCATCTTGGTAGCAGTTCTCCAAGTCTTCCCATCTTCTTTCCCATAGTAAGGCTGGTATGTGTGTGCAACTGTGTGATGAAGCAGTTATAATACGGGAGGGAGAGTGACTTGATTGTAAAGGTATAGATCTGTTGGATAAGCCAACATCTCCCTTGGCCTCTTCTGATTTTTTTTCCTCAACAGATACCCTAAAAGTGTTTGGAGAATGAAATGAGGCAGTAAAGGAGGTCATCTTCTTTAGCTGTTCTTGTGATGCATCACTTCTCTCTTTATGTCCATGTTCATGATGCCTCCAAAAAATGAAAAGACCAGTAGTGCTAGGCTTAATCTGTTTCCTCTCATACACTCATACCAGTCTAGAGGGACCAACAGGGTCTTCCTTTTACCCAGTCTGCCCTCTAAGGGACATGCCCTCTGAGTACCCATGTTTTACCTTCTAAGGGAAATCAATGATAGTTGTGGTTTTTTTTTCTTTCCTCCTGCGATCAGTCAAGGAGCTAACTGAGAAAACTTACACAAGGCTCCTTTACATGTTCTCCTAACTATTTAATGGTTTTTGTTTAATTAGCAGTTATTACTCAACTCTAGAAGTGGCTTTGGTCTTGGAAGTCCTTAGCAGTTGGAACAAAACCATTTTTGTAATAGACACTACTTAAAATTGGGCAGGTCTCCTTAGGTACCAAATGTGAGATAACTCTTCTCTTCAGACTTGCAAATGTCTGTCTTAAGTGTCCTCACTTTCTTGTTGATGATGTGGCAAAAAAAAAAAAATTAGGCTGTCATTTTATGATTCCTTTGAAGCTTCAGCAAATTTTTCATGCTGTATTTCCAGCTGTGAAGAAAATTTTGATCGCAACTGGTATTCAGACCTTGGAGAGACATTACTTCGTACTTTAAGCTACAACCAGCATTTTTCTTACATGCAATCTATTTATATTTATTTAAGTAAAGCTAATTTCTCTCATTACTCAAGAAACAAAGGACAGTGTGCATCTATGAAAGCACTAATTTCCAAGATGTACTTCATCCTTGATTAAATGCCTTGGGAAGGTCTAAGCCTAATGACTGACTGTTGTATAAATTCTGTCTGGTATTCATCTTGTGTTCTGGATTTTCTGCTGCTGAGGTTTCTAAGGAAGCCTCTGTCCTGAAAAGGAGCTAATCAAGGATTTCCCTTTAATCTTACACAAATGCATGGCTATTGCTTCATAACTAAGGGTTCCTCTGTGGACACACTCCATTTTTCTAACAAGTGAGGAGGTACAAAAGTACTTGAAGTAGATGGGTTAAGTATGAAGTTTAATGTGTCAGCAAGAGGACCTTGAGTGCTTAATGTCATACTTGATGCTACTAAGCCTAAAGAAGCTGTTAGCAATGCTTTGTAGATAGATTGGTGTGTGCTTTTAATACAAAGACAGATCCAATTATTCTTAATAATGTAACAAAACTCATGCAAAACTTTTTGCATGTATAAACTGAGGAGGAGTCACTGTGGGATAAACAGTTTGATTCTTTACTACTGTCAAGCATATTGCCCACATGGAAAAGCCATGTTTGTGCTCCTTTGCTAACTTTTGCATAATTGTATCTTTTTCATGTGGAAAAACAAGTATTTTTTTCCTCAAAAGATAAGATTTATTTTTAAAGTTTAAAGTTAAAGTAATAAATTTGCTTGTTACTCTGTGGATTGTTGCATTGAATTCTGAGCTTCTTTGTTGCAGTGGTTTCTATTTTTTAATAACTAGTAGGTTAGAAATAGTTGCTTTATCATTCAGATATCTACCAATGACTTCACCTGTCAAAAGGATTTAGGTAGCACCGTAAAAAAGTTATCATCCTCAGGAAATACTTGCAACCTTCAGTTTTAATTTTTAAAGTATTTTCTGAATACATAATTACATTTCATTTTTGTGAGAATTTTTAAAAAATACCATCAACTTTTCTTGATAATAGACCTTTGACTTCTGTTTGGTTAGGATTTATTGTTTTAAGACTCACTGTCTTAAAGTAACTTGTCTTTTACTAATGAATTTTGTGCAGTATATCTAATTTTCTCATCTATGTTAGCATCATGTGACTAAATTTAGTTCTGCATTCACCTTACCAGCCTGCTTTTAAGAAAGGTTGTTCTGGGCAGGTAGGAGGGGCACTTGTTAGTAATGGGAAGATTTGCAAAATTGACTCATGAATTAGTCACTCCTACTGTCACTGGAATTGTCACTGTTGGAGACTTCTGATTCTGACAAATTGGTGTCATAAACTCTGTGTCGGCTGACTCATCATCACTAATTTTTCCACCAGTCGCTTTTGATGATGGCTATTTTGTAAGAGTAGTTAGAGCAACAGTTTCAAATATATCATAGAGAACATGCATGTTGAGCACAGTAAGGCTGCTAATGAAAGCACTGTCAGTGCCATCATTTTTCTGATTTGTTTGCATACCTGGATAACATCCTTCTTTTCATCCTCCTGAGCTTAAGAAATGCTTGGCATTTTTTCTTTTAAAAAAACCCCCCAAAACACACTTGAATATTATGTGGGTATGTGGGTGCTGTTATGCTTTTTATATGAACAAGACCCTGTTACAAAGCTTGTGTTGTACCATAGGACAGAAGCATTTAAGAATGACACTAGCTGCCCTGATCTGTCTCCAGCCATATGCTACCAAGGTGGCTGTGTGTAATGGCATTAAAGTAACAGATGTCAGCCACAGCTAGTGAGGTAGGAATAGGGAAGATGATTCTACAGAAATACCAATGTAATTTGTCTTACCTTCTCTGTATTTGGAGGGTGACCTAGTTTTGCGTGGGTTTTTTTTACTAGTGTGAGAGACAGATTGATAAAACAGGCTTTAGTAGCTGTGTTTGCCGCATGTAGTATTTTTAAAGTAGACACAAATGCATTGTGTGCTTCCAGAGTCTTGAAAACAAACCATCCCTATAAGGCATGTGAAACTTGATTTCTCAAGCCATGACTTAAAACTTGCTCATTGGAAGCTTTTATTCCCTTAAAAATTGTTGTAGCTGAGCCTTGGCAGCTGCTGTGGTATTAAATCAGGTTCTGAGAAAAAGCAGCTTTATCAACTGTGACAAATGCTGTGGGATTTATGAAGTGTTCGGTCTTAAAACTGAATCATTAAAATGCATTTACATTTTGGTGCTATACTAATGACCTCGGGCTATATATGGACTATGTTTTCCTTCATTTTAATACAATTTAAAGGAGGTTAAGTTTGGCAGATGTTCTCTGTAGTCCATCTGTGGTGTTTAAACAATGACTTTGCATTTTTTCTGCATCTATAAATTCTTATACAGTTTATCAGCAAATGAAAGCCATATTTTACTATGTTCAGCTGGAATTGTAAAAGAAAAATACATTCCTAGGTTACTGGGAGACAGCAGAATTCCTGTAGCATTTTAATGTTGTACTTACTTCCCCAAACTGTCAACTTAAAATTACATTGCATTCCGAAGTGTCTGCAAATGTAAAGTTGGGGCAGAAACAGAAACTGTTTTAAATGAACTGTTTATTAAAAAAAAAAAAAAAAACAAAACAACAAACCAATTCAGCTAATATTCCAATAAATGGTTCCATGAAATATAACTGCCTTCAATTCCCCCAAGACCTACTGATTGAGTCCTGTTTGTGTGGCTGATTGAAACAAATGTTAAAAGCCCTGTTTGAACAATGTTTTTGGGTTGATTAATTGTTAGTTGTTTTAGAAAGATATGTGAAGAAAAAAGGAATATTAAAAATACTGAGTGAATTTATGAGTGATCTTTTAGGTAATAGAATTTGGTTTTGTACATCTAACAGGAAAACTGCAGCAGCAAAGAACACATTTGAATGTTTTGTTTTTGTTTTTTAATTATTTATACTTGAAAGGCAACAGAAAGTGAGTCTGGTGATATGGATCTCAGTGGGTTGCCAGAGACAGCAGTGGATTCTGAGGATGATGATGATGAAGAAGATATTGAAAGGGCATCAGATCCTTTGATGAGTAGAGATATTGTTAGAGACTGCTTGGAGAAAGACCCAATAGACAGGACAGATGATGACATTGGTGAGTATTGCAATGCAGTAAAATACTGTCAAACTTGTTCTGCTTCACGAAAGGAAATAATTCCTTTTTGAGCTTGAGGTTTTGTTTTAATTCTTGGCTCTCGTAGTTGGTAAATTTAGTTTTTATTCTGTAAGGTGATTCATAAATGTCATAAATTCAGCCAGTGAATGAGTACAGCCAAAGAGGAGGAAAACACACATAGTATGGGTGAAAGCTATTAGTTGCTGGCCCTTTCGATCTCAAGCTTCAACTTCTAATTGATACCAAAACTGGTTTGTGAAGTAAACACCATTGTGTACTGGAAAACAGTTAGAACTGTGGCAAAGTCAACATTAGCATCAACATTGGCTACTTACCACATTAAATTATTTAATTATAAGTTGTGATGTTGTGTCTGTTTTTAACCAAAGATAAACATATTAAACATTGAAGTTGTTAAGACCTTTACATAAATGTCCATACAATCAAACTAATTTGCTGTGTTAACATACAGGTTAATATATTGAAAGCAAAGCAGAACTAGAATTCAAATTCTAACAATTTCTATCCTAATCTATTTCACTGACTGAGTTTTTAAAATTTTATTAGAGTATGAATAAATGATGATTAAGGTTGCTTATCAGATTATTAAGGGACTGGAGTGTCTCTTACATGAGGAAGGTCTAAGAGAGCTGGGACTGTTGAGCCTGGAGAAGAGGAGGCTCAGAGGGATCTCATCAATGCATACGAATACCTGGAGCGAGGGTGTAAAGAAGACAGAGCTAGGCTCTTCCCAGTGGTGCCCAGTGAGAAGACCAGAGGCAGTGGGCACACAAAAATTCAGGAGGCTCCATCCAAACACCAGGAAACGCTTTTTTTTACTGCACAGGTTGCCTAGGGAGGTGGTGGAGAGGTCTCCATCCTTGGAGATATTGAAAAACCATCTGGACATGGTCCTGGCCCATTGGTTGTAGGTGGCACTACTTGAGCAGGCAAGTTTGACCAGATGACCTTCAGAGGTCCATTCCAACTTCAACCATTCAGTGATTCCAAGTAAATAAAAATATAGGAAAAAGGTGGGGATACTATTGACTACTTTCAGTTGGGTTTTTTTAGATCAAACTGAATGCAAAAATATCTAGCATTTAAAGCATATAATCCATCAGCTGGACTACTAAGAAAAATTGTGTTCTGTAGTTCTAAACATTGCAAAAAGGGAAAAAATGGGAGAGGTTCACTATTGGGTACGAGTGCAGCTACAGCGCACACAAAAGACAGAGCAGCTGTAGTCACCTTTAAGACAGTAATTCTGTCTGGTCCATTCAAGGGGAACTTTGTGAATCTGCCAGATGATGATCAAGTACAATTTACTGTTAAGTCTACCTTAGGAAGAGATGGCTTTACCAATGAACTTGCTCAGTTTTGTGAAATTACCCTTCTTCCTGTCTTGCTGTGTTTCATATAGGCCTATCATAGTCTTAAGGCAGTTACTGCCCTGGCAGGAGTATCACAGATATCATTGGTTGTATTCAGAGCTCTCCATTACATTACAATTCTTCCATTATGCTGACTTTTACTTTGCAGGGCTTCTATTGATGATATGACCAGCCAGTCTGTGCCTACAGAATACCCAGTAATTACAACAGGCCACTGTACATGATCTATTAGTATACAGAAACGATTGTGGAGCATTTTAGCTTGAGTAGCCTCAGGCATCTTGCTGAAGAGCTGTCTTTACTGTGCTTTGTTGTTTTGACATGCACTACTAAGTGGGCTTTTTCTCCTTCAGAACAACTACTGGAATTCATGCATCAATTGCCTGCTTTTGCCAACATGACAATGTCAGTGAGGAGAGAACTCTGTGCTGTAATGGTATTTGCAGTTGTGGAGAGAGCAGGAACTATTGTACTAAACGATGGGGAGGAGGTCAGTAGAAGTTGTTTTTGACTCTGCTATTGTACCAAGCATCCCAGATTCCACAGGGTTAAGATCCTCTTTTATTGCTTACCAAAAAAAAAAAAAAAAAGTAACATTGAAAAGGTAAACCAAGCATCTTTTTATTCTGGATTAGTTAGGAAGCTTTTGTTTAAGCACTCCTACAACATTTCTTATGCAAGAAAAGCATAAGAAATACTCTTCATAATGTACAAAATGCTTCCTGCTTATTTGAGCTGATTTGGGGAGTTTATTTCAGTGCTTAAGTGGTGTTTTAAAACCCTTTATTTGTTTATTTAGCAGTCTTACATAAACTCTTAGCATTAAAGATAAAAATCCCAGTTTTCTTGAGCTGGAAATAGTTGCACACTTAAGGTAAACTAGCTTATAACTGCTTTTAATAGATACTAAAAAATAACTTTTCCTTTGGAAAAATTACACGAGTTGTATCTATATAATATGATATTACAATGTTAAGTGATTCAGTCTTCATGTATCTTGCAACACATGATTTTTAGCTGGATTCCTGGTCAGTCATTTTGAATGGCTCTGTGGAGGTGACATACCCTGATGGAAGAACAGAGATACTCTGCATGGGGAATAGTTTCGGTGTTTCCCCTACGATGGAAAAGGAATACATGAAAGGAGTGATGAGAACCAAAGTGGATGACTGCCAGGTAGTGTGTTGGACTGTAATACCTGCAAAATAACATACATACAGGTGTAATGTAACCTGATAGCCAGACTTGGTTTTCTCTGAATATATGTCAACTCTCCAGTATGTAACCCTGTACTATAGTTGGGAAACACGGCTCTTGCATACCTAGAGTCTGGAAAGTTGAATTCCCTTCATCTGGGTAGGGATCACTTTGGATGAAGGGGTTTGTCTACATGCTTTCACCAGACCTTGAGGCCCAGCAGCCTTTTGCATACATCCATTGCTTCAGACTTCCCTTAGTGGGATCTCAAGGTCCACTAGCCATTACAGGCTCTTTCACTTCTACAGGTAATGGTCATTCTTCCTTACTAGACTCAGTTACTGAATCTTAAAGTAATATGAGCTCTTTTTCCCATCGTTTGAGTGCAACATCTTCCTAGTGCATTTAATCTGGCCTTTGAAGGAAAATGCCTTGATGTTTGCTTTAACACAAGCAGTCAAGATACAAGGAATGCTTCTCATAGCTTGAAACTACTAACCTAATCTGGGTATGTGGTTATTTGCTTATTCCCATCCAGAAAATGGTGGCCAAACCCTGGGTGAATTAAGCATTTTGCTTAGTCCTGATGACTAATTAGCTTCCAGTAGATGCCTTTGAAATGGATGCAAATGTGTGTTAATAAGGTCACCTGGTTTAGTTTGCCCATCTAACTTCCAAAAACTGTTAGGAGAATGTTTTGCAACAAATCTAAACTGTTTCAGCTACGATTAGCTGCTGGAAATAGGAAAAGTAGGTACATGCATTATAAAGAATGCAGGAGAAAATACTATCTCATGCCTAAGTATGTACATGATTATTTAATAATTTTTCAATCAGAGCAAACACTGTTGTTTCCTTTCAGTTAAATATCTAAGTTAATAAGAGAAGACAGTTTAGTCTTGCACCAAAAATGAGACAAAGGTGTAAAACTTTTAACATGTTACAGAGGGCAATTCATAGTGTATACAGTATTTTCTTTTTCTAAGTTATAGTGGGTGGTCTTAATTATATTTGCATAGTGTAGGTGCTAGGAATATTCTTAAGACATTTATTCTTGCACTTACTCTTGTCTGAGCAGGTGTTTGTGGGAAATATTTTTCTTGCTGTATGCTTTAATCCAGAAGTAATTTGTTTCTGTGTGCCTGCGCTTGTGTAATTGAACAAATGTTAATTTTCTTAATGATTTATTTTAACACATATGAAAAATGAAAGCTATTTACAATAGCAATAGGCACAAAAAATAAAAGCTAGGTTTTCCCTTCAGTCTCTTAACCCTTCTAAACACTACACAAAAACTTGCATAGATGAAAAAAAAAAAACACCACACCACCAGCTAGGATACTGAGCTTCATCTCCAGCAGAGGGGAAGTTGAAGCAGCTAAACAAAAATGGCTGATAATGCTAAATCATTTTGCTCTGATGAATCTTGGTCTCGTCTAACTGCCAGATTGGAGTGGAAATACTGTGCTTGTGTATTCGCTTGCTTACTACAGCTGAACTGCTGGAAAGACAAATTTGGCTCACAGCAGGTTGAGAAACTACTTTATCTTTTCTATTAATAGACTACTTGCATATTAAGTCTAAATGCTTTTTGGAAGATTTTACAGTTTAATACTGGTGTGCGGTGATTCTTTCCAGTTTGTTTGTATAGCCCAGCAAGATTATTGCCGCATCCTGAATCAAGTGGAAAAGAACATGCAGAAGGTAGAAGAGGAAGGGGAGATTGTGATGGTGAAGGAGCACAGGGAGCTTGATCGCACTGGAACAAGAAAAGGTCACATTGTCATCAAGGTAAAAGCAAAAAAGGGAGTGTCTTGCAGAAGCCTGTATTCTGTAAGCTTAATTTGGCAAGTTAGGTCCAGGATTAGTTGAGATAGATATTATAGAAGTATATATTTGAAAATACACAGTTAATATTTCTAGTTTTTGTCTTTATAATTATGCACGTTGGTAACAAAGTGATTTCCATAGAAAAAGATTACATTTTTAATGTTTCTTATCACAGTGGTGAGGCTTGTTATGTTTGCTTAGCTATCAGACAATAGATGCCAATATTATTTCTAGTGTAATGCATCTTCAGTATGTTACAAGAAAACAAATTTGCATGTATTGAAAATCTGTTTTCATAACAAAGTGGTTTGTTTCTTTTTTTTTAAATAGGGAACAGCTGAAAGGTTAACAATGCATTTGGTGGAAGAGCACTCTGTGGTAGACCCAACATTTATAGAAGACTTCCTGTTGACATATCGGACCTTTCTTTCCAGCCCAATGGAAGTGGGCAAGAAGTTGTTGGAGTGGTTCAATGACCCCAGCCTCAGGGATAAGGTTAAAATAACCTGAATTACATACCTGTTACCATTTGCATTGAAATATAAGCTATTAACAGTAAAATATGTTTTAGAAAGAATGATTAAACTGAGTAAGACACAGATAACTGGTGCCATATTTTAATGGCAGAATATAGGTGTAAAACAAAAAACTATTTTCCTTCTTTTATTGTATTTTAAGTATTCACGTGCTCGGGCAAGTTAATTTAGCCATGTTTTACCTTGCTTTGTTTTTACAGCATAACTTAGTTGCTTGAAAGTATAGGGAAAGCTTTTTTCCAAAAAGCAGGGTTTTTTATTTAATATAATTCAATAGAATTCTATTGTGTCTTGAAATTTGAGCATATAACAAAGTTCTGTGTTTTTCGTACATAATACTTACTAACATAACTTGGCAAACATTTTGTGATAATTTATTTTTATATAAAGAGACTAGAAAATATAGCCATTGTTAAAAATCTTTTGAGGCTTATGCAGCATTAAAAAGAAACACAATCCAAACAGAAGAAAGCAATCAAACATCCTATTCCCTAAAAAAAACCTGCCGTGATGGAAGACTAAGGCCCTGCATATCCAGTTTTGGCACACTGTCTGTTGAGGCTGTACTGTGCTTCACACTGTAATGCTTTATTTTCACTTGCATACAAGTTTCTTATATGTAAAAAACCTAGTAAAAATTTCCAGATGTTTTTTGCAAATTTGAAACCAGGGGAATTATAACAATAAGGTTAAAGAGAAATTTGGTTTTCAACTCTTCCTTAAATCTGGATATTTCTTCTAGCAATGCTTGTGTATCTGTGCCTTGGAAGAAGGGTCTTACATGTGGCAGAGAGGATAGGCTTTGCAACTAATACTGTTCAGCATGGCCTTGTTACAGCTTCAGAGCTATAATATTGCAGTTCATCTTTAAACTTATTCTTCTTGTCTCCAATAGATAATCCCCTCAGCCTCTGTAAAAGCATGAGCCAGCACAGTTGCTGGCGTCAGGTCTGAAAACAGAGCAGCTCTTTGTTCTGCTATCTCAATACCCAACCCTTCCTGACATCCAGGAGCACTGACAGAAAGGCAAGAGCAGAGAACAGCTTGGGACAAGTGGAGATAAGCAAGTGAGGAACAAGGAATCTAGAAGATCTTGGCTGGTTTTGTATTAGGCACTGATAGGCAGTGAGGAGAGGTAAAGAGGCAAGTAAATTTTCCTGAGGATGATCGGTTCTCAGTGGTAATCGGTCTGGAACATCTGAGATCCCACCTTACTGGTGATTTTGTCCAGCTGCAGGATACTTGACTTCACAGCTTTAATCCTCTTGTAACGCTGTTCCTGGCTGTGACACAAGTAGTGGAATTCCTCTGGAAGTCACCGTTCAACCCTTTCCAGCACAATGTTGTTTGGGTGTGCGTTAGTAAGTCCCAACTTTGAAAGCAGCATTGATAGTGAAGTTAACACTGCAGTGGTTTAAAATATATTACATGGTATTGCTTGCAACTTGACAGCCAATTTTAAAAATCTGCAATTAGCCTAAATTTAACCAGATGTTGTCTGGATCTTCCACTGTCATCCATATTAGTGAAAAACACCACAGATGTTTAAAAGAAAGGAAATGTATCTTCAGTTTCAGAGGTGGAAAAATCTCAAATATGTCAGAAATTCTACCCCTCCATACATACCCCTCCAGGGATGCTACATCCCTGTGGCTGGGGAGGTGCAGCACATAGTGCTGTGCTGTTGCCTCCTGTTAGAATTCTGAACTCTTGAGGAGTTCTGAAGTACTTGATTAGTTTCTTGTTTGAAGCAATTCTTCAGCATTCACTTGCTTTTCTGAGGTTAAAGGCAAACTACTTGGAAACTGTATGTGAGGGTGGCAGGGTTTCGTTTTGGATGCTTGGTGTCGGACCTTTAAGAGGCTGCAGAGGTTTAGATTTTGTGCAGATGCAAAGAACAGAGCAGAGTTAGCTTTAACTGATTAAAATTTGTATGAGACTTCGTTCTTCAGCTCTAGTTTTTTAAATGTTTAGAGGTTTTCTCCATATTAAGTTGCTTTCCCAGCATAACAGAAGAAATGCAGCTGTATTTTTAGAGCTAACTTTGAGTGGCCCAACTGTTTTGCATTCAGGAACTCTTTAAAAATAGTGTGAATCAGTATTAATTCAAGGTATCAAAACACTTTTGTCAGGACAGGTGCTGCTGATGTTCCAGGTCAAATCACCTACTAAGATAAAAGCTAATTATGGAAGCATATAATTTTAAAAAATTCAGGTCTTGTTTTTTGGCTTTATCGTCAATATTATTAATTAACAGTATTCTTTTAAGATTTTTTCCTAACAAACTAAAATACCAGCTAAGACCCTTCTGAACTGGATAATTGTAGTTACTTGGAAGGAATAGGATTGGAGAGAATGGAGAAGTAGTAAACTGAAAGATTTACTCTAAGGAAAAGAATTGCATGTATTCTGTGTTAGAATCTCTTTCCTGCTTTTCACAATAGCTCCTTTTTCCTGCCTCTCTAAACAAAAAATAGCTCTTTTACACAGGTAGATGCCTAATGAAGATATTAAGCAGTATCAGAAGTTTTGTGATCGTATGCCTGAAGAATTAAGCGGATTTCGAAATGTACATGAACAGGAAATTGTTATTGTAAATCAGAAATGGATCTCACTCACTGCCCTGTACCTGTGTGCTCTATACCCTACACAATCAAATTTGATACAGCCAGTGTTAGTTTTCTAACTCAGTATTTATTATGAAATACAAAATGCAATTGCTTATACAAATGAAAACAATTTTAATACTTAATTCGTTCTATCCTTCCAGTAAATGATTGCATGTTAGTAAAGTTAGGTTTGGATGTGTGTGTGTATATACATATATATATGTAAAATATTTAGGATTCGAATGGAAATATACAGGGGCTTTAATAAGCAGTATTTTTTAAGAACCTAGCACTCTTGCTGTTCTGGGTATTCCTGGAAAATGTTTACTTTATTGATTAATTTTCAGGTTACACGGGTAGTATTGTTGTGGGTGAACAATCACTTCAATGATTTTGAAGGAGATCCTGCTATGACTCGATTTCTGGAAGAATTTGAGAACAATTTGGAGAGGGAGGTAAGAGTTAGGGGGTTTTCTGACAATTTGGGATGGTAGGGAGGAGCCAGGTTGTTGTTCTATATAACTCATTATGTTTTTCTTTTGTAGAAAATGGGTGGACATTTGAGGCTGTTAAATATTGCTTGTGCTGCTAAAGCTAAACGAAGATTGATAACCTTAACAAAGCCATCTCGAGAAGCCCCTTTGCCTTTTATCTTGCTCGGAGGGTCAGAAAAGGGGTTTGGAATCTTTGTTGACAGTGTAGATTTTGGTAGCAAAGCTACAGAAGCAGGCTTGAAACGTGGAGACCAGGTATGTAATTTTAAAATGCCTTCCCCCCAACCCCATTTTGTTTCCTTTCTCTTCACTAGATAAAAATAACACTACTTACTGGTATTTGTAGATACTGGAAGTGAATGGTCAAAACTTTGAAAACATTCAGCTGTCAAAAGCCATGGAAATCCTTAGAAATAACACTCATCTGTCTATCACTGTGAAAACCAACTTATTTGGTAAGGTTGTGTCCACTTTTTGTTGAAATTTTTGTTCTAATTTTGATAGAGTCTTAATTTTTTAAAAAAATAGTTTAAAATAGTTTTGCTCAAAACACTTCTGTATTGAGGAGAATAGAAAAAGGAAGCTTGCAGGTCCTAAAATACCTTAGTTAATAATTGCAGAGAAATGTCTTATGTGAAGTGACTTCACTCTCACAAGTGCATGTTTCTGGATTAGGAGGAACTATTGTGACCATTTAGCTTCAACTTACAGAACATGTTTGTACGTTTAACATTTAGTCCTTTCTCGAGAAAGAAGGCTCTTTTGGAATTTCAGTTGATCAGTGATCTTTATCTGCTGAGTTTGCTCACAGTTTTTCAGTCCATGCCTGCAATGAGTGCATCAAAGTTAATAAAAACTTTCTTGCCAGCTTCTCTACCCTTTGAATCTGTTCTCTTCGTTTCTCCCTCTAACAAGTACTAACGCAGTCATGAAGGAGTCTTTTAGGCAGCTCAGGACCTCAGTTAGCTTAGCATCATAACTACTTAGCAGTTTGTGGGTTTTGTTTGATTTTTACCACTAGATACTTGGATTATTTATGTAATTTAGTGATGTGTTCCCCCAGTATATCTTTCAGGATCAGGTTCTTCATCACAAATAAGTAGGACAGAATATTACTGCAGGATGTCATTACACTAACTGATGATTAAATATGCTTAGGTTATCTCCAAAAGTAATTTGTCAAATCTGCTTCCTGGGGATTTTTCTTCGCTTTGCGGTAAAGATTCTAATATTCCAACTGTTTCTAATAATTAAGGCATTTCTTAATATATCTGTATATGCTTGTTTAGCAGTACATGTTTGTTCCTCTATGTGTAAGTTCTGTGTAACCATCCTTCGCTTACTAGATCTTTGGATCTAATGTGTTGCTTTAGTATGTTTAAGATTAAACCTGATTTCTTCAGAAGTTGTGTTTTTCTAAGTTTTTCGTCTTGTTGCTCCACTGCAAATCCTGAAATCGTTATCACAATAGTCTTACCACAGTTACTTTCTGAGTATTGCGTGCAATATTCCTTGTCAACAAATCCCAGATGGGGAGTTTCATTTTTTAACAGCATCTTCTTATCGGTATCTAATTTGTCTGTCCAGCCCCCAGCTCCTCTTCAACAGTACAGTTATCGACTTGGACTGCTCTTCTGTTTTCTGTCTGTGTCTTATTTGGAGCTTTTGAAGTCTCTTGGTGATTTAGTGTGTACCTCTGGGGATAAGCATGAATATTACAGACTAAATTAATACATAATAGTAAAACCTAGCCCCTAATACTCATCCTTAGGTGGTTGCCCCATTCCTGCTTTTTCTACAATTCCTTCGTTTTATCAGTTTTCATTTATTATTATAAATCAGTTCATGAGATGATTATTTTTTTTTCCACTTATCTGTGGAGACTTCCTCTCACACTCAGAGTATGTGACATGATTTCCAGATCAGTTTTGTTTGATTTATATAAATATATCAACATTCTTGTGAAGCTAAAAGTTGAAGAATTAATTCACAATCTCATTGCCTTGGAGATGACTCTTTGCTAGGGAGCTGAGGGAGTCTGAGAGGTTTTTTAGTATATCTGGCAAATGGATATTTGACAGGGCTGTTGCATTCAAGGTGTCTCCATAGTCTCATACTTTCTTATATTTTCCTTATGACTTCGTTGCAGTTTCCCCTCTGATTTTTTTTTTTATTCTTTTTTTTATCCTGTTACTAATAATTTATTGTCCATCTGAGAGCTTTTGCTGCTGGCTATCTGTTTAAAACCTTACTTCTCAGTTGTTAGGTTTCCTATCTCATTTTTGTCTAGCATGTGTTTTTGTGTGTATGCTACTATTCTGCAGAAGCCTGTATCTTTAGGTGAAAAGTCAAAGTCCTTCTGTTGACACCATTCGTGCAACCATCATAATCTAGTATACTTCTATTCTGAGCTGAGCCAATTTACTGATTTTTCTGATTCATACTACAGAAAATGTATGTCCTTTAAAAAAAAAAATCGTCTTATATCTAAATTTATTTAATACTTGAATTGACAGAATATCATAATTAGTTTTTTCTATGATTAATATTAAACTGGTCTGGTGCACAGAGCTTTCTTTTACATTTTTGTTCTTTTTCTTTCCTCCTTTTTCCTATCTCGTGCAGTTTTTAAAGAACTCTTAACACGGTTGTCAGAGGAAAAAAGAAATGGTGCTCCCCACCTGCCTAAAATCGGTGATATTAAAAAGGCGAGTCGTTATTCCATCCCAGACCTTGCAGTTGATGTGGAGCAGGTAATAGGATTAGAGAAAGTAAATAAGAAAAGCAAAGCCAACACAGTTGGGGGAAGAAATAAATTAAAGAAGATACTTGACAAGACTCGAATCAGTATTCTGCCTCAGAAACCATACAAGTGAGTTTTTTATTTCCTCTTGTATATTTACTTCATGTTAAATTTTAATAATTTCTAATGGTACTTAAAATTTGTTATAATTTGTCATGATGCTTTTTTATTTATTAATGCAAACCATGCTTATATCTGAAAAAATACATTAGAAAATACTAGTCTGAATATATGAATGATCATAGACTACTAACAATGCTCCTGGCATCAATATGGACATATTTTAATTCTTACAGATAAAGTGATGGCACAAATACTTTTCATATAACTTTCTGTTTTCTTTTAAGAGGACTGATAATTGGAAGCATCCCTGACAATTAATTTCAGCATAACTGCAAGCAGGTTTGCTTGCAAATGGTTGATAGGAGCAATGATTTCAATTTCTCCACATTCCAGTGGTCTATAAGAATTTCTACTTACTACTGTAAGGGATACTGAGATTAAAATTTTAACTTGGGTCCTTTGGTAGAATTCAGCATTTTTTTTGTGAAAGCTAAATATATCTAATACATTTTATTCTATGAACGCTTTTTCGAAATAGAGTTCTGAGAAGGATTTAATGGGGCTGGTCTCTTTTCAGTGGCGCCCAGTGAGAGGATATAAGGGGCAATGAGTGCGAACTCGAACACAGGAAGTTCCACCTAAAAGCAAGGGAAAACCTCTTTACTGTCAGGGTGATGGAGCCCTGGAACAGGATGCCCAGAGAGGTTGTGGAGTCTCCTTCTCTGGAGATACTCAAAATCTGCCTGGACACATTCTTGTGCAGCCTGCTCTAGGTGAACCTTCTTTGGCAATGGGGTTTGACTAGATGTTCTCCAGGGGACCCTTCCAACCCCATCATTCTCTGACTGCTGGAAACAATAGAAGAATGAGTTTTATATTATTTTATGAGAATCTGGTTCTTGGCCAAGACAGATAGCATCAATGGGAAAAATGAATTGTAGACAGTAGTTGTTGCGTAGTTAGTGTTTTCTCTTGCTTTTTTCTCTTCTGTCTCCCACTGAGGAAGAAATTCATCCTATGTAAATTAATCAAAAAGACACTTGTGCTGAAAATCTAGGATTTTTTCATGCTATTACTTTAAAAAAATGAAGCTTGCTTAACTAATATTAGGTGTTCCCTACTGAGTGAATACAGTTCTGAAACATAACTAGAATGGTAGTAAAGTTTAAATGAATTTCAATTATTATTTAAATATAATGGATATTTCTGAAATTGACACAGATACATTTCAGTAGAGGAGAATCTGGAAATGCTCTTTTTGTTGTTTGTCTTTAGACTATTTTCTTTTATTTCACTGGTGTCATATGTTTGTTCCTCTGAGGAACCATGCATACTCTTAGGTGTGAGTTTTTGCATTGTTCACAGTTGTTCATAGCTTTTGTATAAAATGTTCTTGTCGGTTTTCTTTTTTCTTTGATTCCTTTCATTTTTGCACTTCTTCTGTGCAGGGACCTCTTTGGGTAAGACTCAGAAAAACAGTACAGTTAACCTATTTTCCTTTTGCTAGCTTTATTTGTTATATATAGCAATTTGTCTGCAAAGCCTGTTGACATTCAGTTGTTTATGTCTGCAGTGTTTCTACATAGAGATGTGTAGCTGTAGACTTCCCTCTGTGCTTTTTTCCCCCCTAGTTGTGTAGAAGCTTCTGTCTCATTCTTCCTAACAATAAATGGTGTTGCATATATTAAGGGACCTATTCTCACATGTTTTTAAATACCAAAAATCAAGAGAGATGAAAGGGATTATTTACTCATTAATTAAAGTAGGTATTTAAAGACTTCATGAGTCAGCTAGCTTATTAGGTGAAACTGTCCACCTTTTTTTGAACATGAATACTGCAGAGGTCTCCAGGGCCTCCGGAATATATCCAGATAAAACCAATATTTAAACTAGAATGAGGTCACTCTTTAGAGGCCGCTTGTCTGCTTTGAGAGACGTTAATTCAGTATCAAAGATGAATTGGTTTCAGCAGGAGATAATGCCATCCTTCAGTCTTGCTTTTTAGTCAAATAATGTCAAGTAACTTCTGGAACCAAGCAAACAGCACCATTTCCTCTGCACCTGCTGGGAAATCTCCATCTCTCCACCAGCTATGAGGCATCTTCTGAAATGTGCTTCTGGCTACAGCCTCCACTTGAGCTCTTCGCTTTCTTTACTCTTCCGGTCCTAAATGATCTTGTGGTCTGTAAGCTCAGTTGCTTCTAATAATGATTAAACACAATCCCCACCTTCATATCTAGCAAAGTTCTGTCTGGTCCATAGTGCAGCATCCCAGACAAAGAAGCGGCCCCACTCTCTTCTGTCTATTTGTGGCCTTGCAGTGGGATGCACAGGATACTGTATTTTCAAGGAAGAAGCATTCAAACAGCTCTTCCATTCCATCATCCCTTCTACTCTTGTCTATCATTCAAAAGGAAAGTTAGTTGGGGTTAATGCTATCTCCCTGCACGGCAAATGCATACAGAAAGGAATAGAAATGCCTTTCCTCTAAAACCACAATCTCCTTTTGTTGGCATAATAAAATATTTTACCTAACAGCCTGGGCAGTTGATCTTCATGGGACCTCAAGTTTTCTAGTGTTGCTGTTTGTATGTCAAATGTTTTGGTGTTCATTGCTTGTTTGCATGAGGTAGAACTCAGTTTCTGATTTAAGTATTAAAAATGTAGTAAACTGAGTATGAGGTAAATGCTTTCCAGTTTAATATATGAATGCTTAGAATCAAGAAGAATGTTAGAAATACTACTTGAAAAAAAAAAAAACCCTAATATTTGTCAGTTGATCCACTTTACTGAAGCTGCTTCAGTCATGACATGCAAGATAGGTATAAGATTATATAAAACTGTCAAACTGCAAAAAAGAATACAAAATGCAAGTGAAACTCTTAATATAAATATGACGGTCACATTGTCTTCATTTTATTTGAATTTAGAGAAAATGCTGGTGTTGGCACATTTATGCTATATACTGTGTAGGTCTTTAGAACCATCAGAAAGTATTTTGAGGTTCAGGAGCTTTGGGGCTTTTTGGTTACTTGCTATTTTGTGTCCATGTAGAGTGGTTCATACTTGAAAAACAAGACATCGATTGCTGGGAATGCTTTTAGCTGTAGTGCGAGACTTGTTTGTGGCTTAGCATAAAAGTGCTATGTGCTGAGTTGATCATCAGTGCTTGTCACAGTATTTTGTGCCTTATGTGGAAGTATAAAAATACAGATCTGAATGACATGAACAGATCTGAATCTGAACAATTCAATTTAATTCCTGATTGTAAGAGAATTCAAGAACTTTTTCTCAGTGGACTTGAATGTTTCTATCACGGCCTGGGATTTACACTTTGTAAAGTATTTTGGTAACAGAGTTATCTTGTTCTTTAAAAACAAAACAATGAGAAAACTCAAACACATTGTACAGAGATACCCCCTCCAACCTTTTTTCAGTTGCATTGCCTTCGGAAAAGCAGTTGGTGTGTCCGTGTATTTAAAATTGTGTCATAAATGCCCAGAGATACTGTCCTAGCTTCCCAGAGTACTGTTTAATTCATAGCACTTAAAGAAGTGGTACAAGAAGGGTACTGGGTAGAGTATTTTGTTGGTAAGCACAAAAGGATGCTTGTGCTGTAACAGCTCAACAGGGATAATTATCAGGCCCTTAATTACTTCTGTTTAGGTTTTATGAGGATGGATAAAACACTAGACAAAAGCTTAAGTGTCCACAATTAGGGTACAAGTGGTCATTTGTGTTGCATCATTTAATTCAGTAGCTTTACTTCTTAGAGTTGCAGCAGTTTGCAATGAAATCTTAATCTAGTTTACACTTTATTTACATGTGTAGATACAGATTGAGATGTGCTTGGCTTTTAAAAAGGATTTGCCTATAGTAGCTAAATTTTCAGTTATTTTCATTGTATATACTGGCTGGTATTCAACATTTTACTCCTCAGAGTACTTTATTAAGGATTTGCATCTATATATTAATAGAAAATTTCAATGGCTAGCTCCAACTCTGAAGTCCTGTAGCAGTTGACCTGCTTCGCTTGCTGATTACGAACTCAAAAGCAATAAGCAAATTAGTGCCTACTATAATATGATGATAGTTGTGTCTCTGATCTGTCTAGCTCTACAGACCTCCTTTGGGACCCTGTCTTTCACAATATAACAGACAAAATCCTTCACAGGATCCTTTATCACAGAATACTTTTATTTACAGCTGTCAGACACTTTGGAGAGGATACCAATAGCACCCAGCTTGCTGTAGCCTTCCAAATTAGCTGACATCAGTCACATTCAGTGAAGGGAAACCTCAAAGAATGTGATACAGAGTAGGAAAACAGATTATCTCAACCATCATCTTTTATTTGTCTGTTGAAAGATCTTAGGTTGTACGTCTACAATATGTTCCAAAGTACAGTTGCAAATTCTACCTGTGATGGGGTGAAAGATCTGTGAGATTCAGGTCTTATAAAACAGCACTGAGGGGACAGCAGTATTAGTCAAAGTTTGGGTGATGGAGTGGTGCAAGAATAATGAGGTATGTACCACATTTTGAATAAAGACCTTGCCTGCTGTGAGAAATCGTCAAAAAATGAGCCTAGCAGCCCTCAGAGCTTAGTGGTGAACATGAGGATCTTCTGGCAGTGTGAGCAGGCAGATCTAATCACTTTGAGTGGACATTTGGGTGCTCTTAACAAAGCTAGATAGCAAGCACTGCTGTCTGGAGAATTTTAACTTCTAAGTAGCAATTATTGTACTTAGAACTGAAAGCATGAATACGTAGCGATAGAGACATCACGGCATCCCTCTAGTATAGCCGAAGCTCTGAATGTCTCTAAGTCCTGGTTTTATTTCTTTCTGGACGCAGTGACATTGGAATTGGCCAGTCTCAGGATGACAGCATTGTGGGACTGAGGCAAACGAAGCACATTCCTCCTGCTTTACCTGTCAGTGGAACCCTGTCATCCAGTAATCCTGACCTACTGCAGTCTCATCACCGCATCTTAGACTTCAATACTACTCCAGGTAAGGATCCTTTTTGGTTGGTTGTTGTTCTTGATCTTACAATTTCCTTTCACTGATATTTTTCCTCCCCCCACCCCGGACTTCCAGAGTCTGAAGATGCATGTCTATTTTTCAAATATGTTGTATACAGTGTCTGTTACTGATTGGATACTCTGGGCCACTAAAAACTTACTTTACTTGGTATTTCATAATTTTCCCTGATAGATAATTCTTTGCAAAACTGCAGTATTTTCAAATAACACAGTAGATCTTTAGCTTACAGTAAAGCAAAACAGCATTGAGCTGGGACACAGGACATGTAATTCAGTCTTTTTCTAAGCAGACTTGTATAATCTTGTACCCCATCTGCAAGGGACAGAGTTTCAAAGTTCCCTGTCAGTCACTCTGCCTTACAGCTGTAGGCTGAATTATTTGTATGTGAAGTGATTTAAAATCCCATTCTGAAATAGATAAAAAATGAACACAATTAATAGAGAGGAGAAAGCATGGGGCCAAGTGAGGGAGAAAATGGGGGAGAATATGAGAAACCTGAGAGCCTTGTCTTAGGAGAAGTGTTTAGCCAGAGCTCCTGGCAGGGTTGGGATTTGGGTTGTGGCTGGCTGCAGGAAACCTCTCAGTTAAGTATCCAAATCTCTGCTATTAAAATGTAGCTGCTGGAGGAGGATATGATGATGGTAGCTGTGCAGACACTTGGTTATTTTAGTCTAATCATTACAGTATTTCTCAAAAGTAGAACTGAAAATTCAGTGCCCTCCTCAACCTGAGGGATCTCAAACCTTACCTAAAAGGATAGTGTTTAAATATCAGCGTATATACTGGGCAAGTTGGTGCAATCATGGCTCTTGAAACTGTGATACTGAGCATCTCTTCATCTCAGGTCTTTTAGGGCCAGAGAAGACTACAAAAAAGCAGCATGTGATTTTTGTCTCAGTGTCTAAGATTGCTCCTGAGAGAGTGGGAAGATTGGTATTTTTTTGTATTTTTATCTAATGACTAGCGTCCTACACTTTAAAGATATTCATTATCAATAAGACCCTAACTTTTAATCAGCACTATATATATAAATGGTGAAAATTCTGTTCTCCAGCTTGCAATTTACCTCGACCAGACAATTCTAGGTAATTAATGTGCCCCTAATGCTGAGTGTGGTGACTGACTAACTTCCAGAGCTGTGGGCATCTCAAACAAACTCCATAAACGGAGAAGGAAAACCATTACAGGTCTGAAGATCCTTCAGACTCAGATGGAGTTCAGACAAGTTTAATAAATGAATAATGTTCCACTGTTTGCCTTCTGCTTTGAGGAAAGGAGATAAATAATCATTTAATGCCGCTGATGCAGTCTTATAGGAGCTTTTCCATTTTCTGTATAGAAAATGTATTAAACAAGTAGTGTTTTCTTATTTTAAAAAAACCCAACTTTGTTCCTTTTTTGCTCAAAATTTGCCCACATGTCCACATGCTTAGTATTTTAAACATAATTAGCAGGTATAATTTTGCCCTATGTTGGAAAGAGGGGAAAGGGGGACTGAAATAAAAAACATACCTTATGGGCTTTAGGGATGGCTGCATTGTAGATGAAAGTGTTGAATTATACCTCTATATACTTTGACTTGAAAAAAGTTAAAACCTGCAGTTTTAATTTCTTTTATTACCTTGGACTAAATTAAAGATGGAGATGGAGACAGCTTGCAAGAAATTGAATGCACTGGAGAAGAAAGAGAAAAGCAGTAGAACCACCAGGCTTTGAGGCTTTGGGGAATAGCCCTCAGGGTAAAAAATAAAACAACTTGCTGTTTTGGAAGCGTAGTCTTTGAGAAGAAAACGAGAACAGCTTGAAATCTGCAAGGAGTCATTTTAGTTTCTCTTCTGATTTGCTCAGGCTTTTTCAAATATACTTTTAAAGGTTTATTTTTAAATGTTCAAGTAGTCAATAGCACATTGATTTCTCTTCTCTTGTGCTGTCTTTGCTATTGAATTGGAAGTCAAAATAATACAGTAATGATGAGCTGCCAGTCACTGGTACGTCTTCCCCCTGCACACAGCATTGCATTCTTCAGCCTGCCACTCCAGTTTCTGTTTTTGAAAAGGAGTAAAGGGAGGTGATTACAATTCTCTCCAAGTGCTGCTTTATTTTAAAATTACTGTGCTGAATTACTTGCTACCATTGCCATAGCTGTAATCATATCAATTGCTAGCAGCAGATTTCTCTGTATTCTGTGCTTTCGCTGCCAGCTCTGATAGGTATG
Organism: Coracias cyanogaster; assembly: GCA_033124195.1. Classification (NCBI taxonomy): domain Eukaryota; kingdom Metazoa; phylum Chordata; class Aves; order Coraciiformes; family Coraciidae; genus Coracias; species Coracias cyanogaster. The sequence goes on along the minus strand of JAVSBS010008749.1, from coordinate 62,098 downwards.
CAGCCTGAGCAATGGGATGGTAAAATACAGTGCAAAGAGGATACTTTTCTGTTTGCTGTTCTCTGCATTTCTTCCTATTGACTTCAGTGGTCCAGTGGAGGAGGTTATTTAATCCTTGAACAAAATGCTTGTTTCTTGGGAGCGTTAAGCAAGTTCCCACCTTGGTATTGCTTACAGCAGCTTCCCATCTTCGTAGAATTTGAGTGGCCAGTACTTCTGTAACAGTAAGAGGCGACAAGGTTTAGAGAGTGGTCTTTTTTCAATAACATCTCTGAAAGGCTGTATCTTTGGTATCTGTCTTCCTCAAAAAAAGTCAAAATGTAGCAATTATTTCAGGCACTGCTCTGTATCCCACTTCAACTAGTTACTGAAGGAAGATGGGTCAATATAAACTTGGTGATAAAAGGGAACACTGGGTTGCTATTTATGAAGTATTTGTACATTTTACTCAAGTGCTTAGGGCTAAAAACTGGCCTGTACTGATACCTGTTATGTGTAACTGATGATGTAATCACTCAACTCTAATGTGTTTCGGTATTAGAGCTGCAAAAATACTACAGTGAGTGTTAAAGTTATGGACGTAGTTACATGAAATTTGTAAACTAAAGTATTTAAGCCTAAAGAGACTTTGTGGCATGTAAATCAACTCCTATCAGAGAGATTTATCTTAATACTTTCCACATGATTCCTTTGGAGACAGCCATGGGAAGATGTTAATTTTTCTTCTTGTGTCACAAGATTTCTGTTGCTGAGTAGATCTTTCTGTAGTAACTTGAATACGTTATGCACACATTCAGGCCTTGTCGAAAAAGATTGTGGTTGTATCAAAATGAATATTTTCATCTGGCAGATGTTATTTCGGTACTGATTTTTACTGATGATAATTTTTTCAGCTATAGCTTCAGAAGGCTTTCCATTATTATATCTTTTCTTGTTTATATGACCTTTATGATCTAAAAACAATGAAGAAAATAATTCATTACATAACATATCCATTAAAGACAGAATAATCACCAGATGTTATGCCGCACAAAACTACAAAAAGTTATTTGTAACAAAGGGAAGAAATTAAACTAATTGAAAGTACTTGTCAGTTGAAAATACCTTTTATTAAAAAATCCGGTGGTAGATAGTTGTACAATTTTAGATCTCTTTTTGTCTTTTTATGATACAATAATAACAATCAAAATTTAGCCGATTTAGTTTTAGATTTGATGAAAATATGGAAATATATAGATTTGGTATTTCCACATACCTTATGGAAATACCAGATCCAATATTTGGAGTTAGGCTGGTAATTTTCCAAATTTCCTAAAAACAGCTACCTTGTAGGTGTTTGCTGCAAGTTTTCTGTCACCAGTCACTTGAAACAATAATATATTTAGAACCTGAATTTGTGAAGTGTTTTTCTATTTCTGGCTGCTTTAGTTCTTAGTTAGTAAAACATTGGCACAGAGAAATAAAGAGCAAGTTTTCAGCCAGTTTATTATTATGATTTAAGCATATTGAGGGTAGAGTATTTTTGATAATTAAGTACTTGGATGCATTAATGCTACTGCAGTTTGTGTAGACATACATGCTGGCCATTATACAAGCATCTTCCCAGCTACACCTATATACATGCATGAGTTTGTGGCACTGTGGTTGGTTGTCATTAGGTAAATGAGTTTAGTTTTTGAAGAACTTCTTTAGGAAGATTGACACTCCTAACACCTAATTGGCTTAGACTTCTTGTATATCAGTATATAAGGTAGTGTTGTTGAGTGTCCTTGATTTCTCTTGGACTTAAATGGAATTTACCAGGACTCAACGCCTGTGAAAATCAAACTGCTTATTATTTTGTCCAAACTTTGGAAATGTTAACATATTTTTGTGGCTTGCCCTAATGATAGGCTAACTAACTTCTTTTCCTGGTTGTTAATAGAACTAGTCTTTCATTAAAAAACCCCAACCAAATAACCCAAACAAACCCAACCAGGCCAGAAAAACCCAACCAGCTGTTTTATAAGAGAGGTGAAACAGTGATACTGAAGTAAAACTGATAGCACTAGTCATTAAAGTCAATGTAACTGATATTGTTGCTTGTTCTTACACTCTTTTTTTTTTTTTTTTTTTCTTTACTGAATTGCATACCTTGCATGTAATTTTTATTCCAGACTTACCAGATCAAGTTCTGAGGGTTTTCAAGGCAGACCAGCAAAGTCGCTACATCATGATCAGTAAGGACACAACAGCAAAAGAAGTGGTCATCCAGGCTATCAGGGAATTTGCTCTCACTGCAACCCCTGATGCGTATTCACTGTGCGAAGTCTCTGTCACACCTGAGGGTGTAATCAAGCAAAGGAGGCTTCCTGATCAGTTATCCAAGCTTGCTGACAGGATACAGCTGAGTGGCAGGTGAGATTGGAGACCGTGAGCTAAAGCTGATGATGCCAGTTTATTAAGTCAAAATCCTGTTAATAGGAGCATTATTTAATCACGAATATTCTGTTTCTTTACAAGAAATCGCACCATATGCAACTTCTAATTAATATCTAGGCCTGGTGAAATTAAATTTATTCTATGATTCTAACTGGATCATTACTGTAACTTTCACTAGTATTTGAATATATTGTATTTAGTGTCTTTTTTAAATTTGTTTTTACAGGTATTACCTGAAGAACAACATGGAAACAGAAACTCTTTGTTCAGATGAAGATGCTCAAGAGTTACTAAGGGAAAGTCAAATTTCCCTTCTACAGCTCAGTACTGTTGAGGTGGCTACCCAACTCTCCATGAGAAACTTTGAGCTGTTCCGTAATATTGAACCTACGGAATACATAGATGACTTGTTTAAACTCAAATCAAAAACAGGTTGCACTAATCTAAAAAAGTTTGAAGAGGTGATAAATCAAGAAACATTCTGGGTGGCTTCTGAGATTCTAAGAGAAACCAACCAACTGAAAAGGATGAAGATCATTAAGCATTTCATTAAAATAGCACTGCACTGCAGAGAATGCAAGAACTTCAACTCGATGTTTGCCATCATTAGGTATTCTCCTGTAACAGTTTTACTTCTAATTAAAAAGCAAAGCTTTACTTATGTCAGTAAAAAAAAAAAAATTGTATTTAACAGAGTAAACCAGTTAATACTGCTAACATTAACACTTGACCGTCCAATAAGGAGAGCATCTTCCAGTAGTCTGAACTTGACATTGAAAGGTTTGCTGAAGTGTTACTTGGAATGCTACTATTATGTAGTTATTGCTCAAGACAGTGAGGCAAGAGTCATCCGTGAACATGGCACCAGAGAAATTACTGCACTTATTTAAAAACAAAGACCAAAAGAAGAAGCAGTTATATGAAGAAAAATTATAATTGTCATAAATGAATAGGTTAATTTTCCAAAGGGAGGTCATAATTTTATACATAGTTCACAGTATCTTGAATTCATTGAGCCATGATAGGTTGACTTTGGTTTTCTTTGTATCAGCAGTTTCTTGGATGGAACTCTGATAATAGTCCATAGCAGACTACGATGAAAGAAAAACTTTCTAAGTTTTGGAATGAATAGGAGAGGAAACTGATGTGTGTTTATACAGTTCTTTTTAAAGCATTCACATTTCCTTTAGTCTCCCAAGTTAGGCAGAAAGAACCTAATAACAGCAACAACAACAACAAAAATACCTAAATATTGTCTCTTATGAAAACGCTTGAGTAATTTGCATTAAAATCACAATTTTATTACTGTATCTGGCAAAAGCCCTTGTCAAATTCAATCAACAGATTGACTGTGACACTTTTCTGAAGTTCACTGGGTTTGAATACCATTCAATCAAATGTGGCAGGTTCCAAAGACAAGGATCCATGCTGATAGTCAGTTAGGATCTCTGAGACAAAAATCTCGAGATTTATCTCAGCTGCTGATCTCAATGAGAAATAAAAGCAGTCCGCCTGCTAGCAAACACTTGAGTGAAGGAAAGATTCTAGATACCAAACTTTCCCTTATGTAGAAATCAATAGCAGGATGAAAATGCCATTAAGGGGAAAAAAAATAAATGGGGTTTGTACCAGTTACAGCTTCACAATAACTTCAGATCTATAGAGTCTATTGTATCAGTTTGGTCTAGACACAAGAAAGTCAGATGGGTTAATGCAGCAAGAAGGTGGGTCACTGTGCTCTCACTACAAACATGTAGGTGGAAGCTGATTTGTCCTCCAGTCTGGTAATCTGGAAATAAGTGGTGATCCTGAGATGCAGATATGGTATTGTCATGAAATTAAGACACTGTTCTAAAGTAATAAGTACACATTCTTTAATCACTCATCCAAGCATAATTTTAATCTGTTGATGGTTACATCGTGCAGATATCTCCAGGTTTTATAACTTTTATAAAAATGATCTTAATTTTTCTGTAATAGGCGCTGGCAAAGGGAAATTTTCACTTTCTGTTAATTTATGACATTAGTGTCCTACACTATCCTGGCTATATGGTATTTCTCCCATACAGTATTTGGCATGGTCTTTTCTAGGAATTTTCTTTTTTTTCAATTGGTATTGAACTTCTTTGCACTTTTTTTTGTTTCAAGTGGCTTGAATTTGGCACCAGTTGCGAGACTCCGAACTACTTGGGAAAAGCTTCCAAGCAAGTATGAAAAACTGTTTCAAGATCTACAGGACTTGTTTGATCCATCTAGGAATATGGCAAAATATCGTAATGTCCTTAACAGCCAAAACCTACAGCCCCCCATTATCCCCCTGTTTCCGGTTATCAAAAAAGACCTTACATTCCTTCATGAAGGTAAAAGCAGAAGTACGTTATCTGTTACCAGCTAAGGAAAACTAACTTTGCTACCTAATAACTGATTTTGTGAGTTCTTGGTTCTAGGAAATGATTCCAAAGTGGAGGGCTTGGTCAATTTTGAGAAGCTGAGAATGATTGCAAAGGAGATACGTCACGTTGGTCGCATGGCGTCTGTGAACATGGATCCTGCTTTAATGTTTAGAACAAGGTAAGCATGTAGTATTAGGCAGAGCTTTTCCCAGCTGAGAGAAGGCTAGATGTTAGCAAGAGGTGCTTTTCAAGTGCCCCTTGTATCGGAGCAGTATGAGGTGTTTTGGTTTGTTAACAGTTTACCAAAATTATGTGGTGTTCTGAAATCGGAGGAAATAATGAGATTTTGTGTTTATCAATATACATTCAAATGTTTTATGTTATTGCTTAGCTGAGTTACCTCATAAAAATGAGATTCCATCAGTGGGAGGGAGGGGGAGATACTGTCTTGAACACACATGCATTAGTCTGAAATGTTGATGTGTCCAGCCTTACCATTTTGATTTAGTAGAAGTGGGAATGTATCTGAAAAAATGTCAGCTAGTAGTGTTAGCAAATGTGGAGTGAATGGTCTTTGGCTTCGTGTTAGACCAGCTTATTGCATACTCTTTTCCTTAATTTGAGCTAGAAGAGTTTGTAATATCTGGCTGTATGCGCAAGTCAAGGCTCTTTTTAATGTTTGTGGGCTTCTGGAACTGCTTGTCCCAAGATCTGGTTCTTTTTCTTTCTGAGCTTGTGATCTTTCTCTGTCTCTTCTTAAACACATGCTTTATTCTTCCTGGCTCTCACTTGCAGGAAGAAGAAATGGAGGAGTTTGGGGTAAGTGGTTGGAGACAACACACACAGACATTCATTCTTCCTACCATTTGCATTGTTTCCTACTTGCTATCTTTAATTTTCTGATGCTTTAACATTTTTTTCTTTTGTTAACCCTTTTGTACTGACAATACATTTTCATCCAGGAGTGCTTTTGCTTTTGAGGTTAAAACACAAAAGTTGTGAATTATTTATAAGTGGTTGTAGATAGGAGTGGGGCGTTCTTCTCCCCCACCTCCAATTTAAATTGTCAAAGGAAGTGACTCACAGTAAAGAGAAGTTATAAAATGGCAAGGTTGCAACAGCTGAAAATTGCTGTTAGCTTCTTTATGCCTAAATTACAGAAGTTAAAACTTGCAGTATCTGCTAAACTAACTTATTTTCATACTACCAATCAGCTGTGATTTTTACTCTTAACAGTTCAGGAGCAATGCATAGCTTTCATATAGACATGCACAAATTGAAATGTGCATGACATTTATTTCGTCATGAACTAGCTGATCGTTTTGTTTAACAAAAAGCTGTCTTCAGCCTAGCAAGTTACAGGAAAGTTCTGTTCTGTAAAACTGAGCTGTACATTTTGTATATGATCTGATTTTAAAAGTATTTAGAGAGCTTTCAAAATGCCTTCTGTAAATCTATTTAAATTTTGATCTCAACCGTAGTCTTCTGTCAGCATTGCCTTACTGCATGAGCTTTTCCTAATGCTCCAGTCTTCTCAGTAGCTGGCTTATGTGAGAGCGCTAGCTTGAATGCTTCTCTAGATGTGTGAAGTGATATTGCCTAGTTGGAGCAGAGTAGGTTAAAATATCTGTGTAATTAAAATAGTGCCTGTAACCAAATAAAAAGACTTCCTGACCCTCATCTTTCTATCTGTTATAGCTGTTTGTCTTACTGGAATGAGGCATGTAAGCTTTGACCGTAGACTGACATTCATGCAATCTTTTGCACGTTTCATGCTTACCAAGGGATGCTGTGTTGTACTAAGTCATACTTTTCCCTTCTTTCCTCCCCCTTCCGCTTCCCCTTTCACTCCAGGTCTCTCAGCCAGGGCAGTACAAATGCAGCCGTGCTGGATGTCGCGCAAACAGGGGGTCATAAAAAGCGGGTCCGTCGCAGCTCCTTCCTTAATGCTAAAAAACTGTATGAAGATGCTCAGATGGCACGGAAAGTAAAGCAGTATCTCTCAAACTTGGATCTGGAAATGGATGAAGAGAGCCTCCAGACACTGTCTCTGCAGTGTGAGCCAGCCACCAATACACGTGAGCATTGTCATTTGTTATGGATTTCAAGGAAACTGTTAAATATATGTCTATTTCTTCTCTAAGAAAGTAATTGGGAACGGTAATTAGAAAATGAGATGGAAAATGATGTGTCTAGCCATTTCCAAGTACTGAACATATCTGAATCTCAAGGAAATAATCTTGCAGATTAACAGTATAGAGACATAGCATTTATATAGGAGGTAAGGCTTGCAGATTATGTCATACTGAAGTGCACAAAGGTTCTTTAGATTTATCCATACAAAGGGTATGGAAGAGTCAAAAGTTTATCTACAGTTCTGATGTACTCAGGCTATTGGTGTGAACAGAGTTGGTTATCCTGGATATCTTGTCCTTGAGAACAAAAAGAGTGTTTCCGTATGGCCAGGTGTTTCTGAGACACCTGGAGAGCTGTACCTGGCTGCAGGTGAGGGGCACCTTATGCGAATATCAATTTCATTTTGATTTGCGGGAATGCTCTATCTTATGCCCTTACCTTCTTTCAGGGTAGCAAAAAATAGTAATTGTAGTCTAAATCAGTTGTAGTCCTTATGATAGCCCAGTATAACTTCTGGTCATGTTTTTGATAACTGTATCAATAGTAATTTATGAGAGTTTTATTTTGAGAAAGTAAGCTGGTTTTGATAATGTACATATTTTAAATGGAGTTAAATCTCCCCCTCTTTTCCTCTTCATCTTTTCTCTCTAAAGGTGTCCTACTGCGTTAATTGTCCAAGTATTTCAGCACCTTTTCATTATTAATTGGAGGGCTTTGCACTGCTCAGATTAAAGCTCCTATGATATTTTTAGCCAGTAGTCATTGTGTGCTTTCTCCTATTTCTTGCAAAGTGCCGAAGAATACGGGAGACAAGCGATCTGGAAAATCTGAAACATCACCGGTGGCTCCCCGAGCAGGCATCCAGCAGAAAGTACAGCAACAGCAGCAGCATAAAGTAAACCAAGCATTACAGGTCCCTGCTGTATCTCTTTATCCCTCTCGCAAGAAAGTGCCAGTCAAAGACCTCCCACCATTTGGTAAGTGGAACAATGAAGTGTTCAGTTTAATACTCTGAAGTTTGTTTGCATATGTCAGGGAGACATTTTTAATGAAATAAGATTCAGACATTTATTTCTGGTAGTATTATATGCAAGTTATGCCAGTTCATGCACTGTGTAAATGTAATTCCTTTCTCTAGAAATGGAAATAAATAAATCTAGGATAACTTCCTGTCAATCAGGATAAGTCTTTACCTGTTACTAGCAGCTGGAAAGAATGAATGTTTCTGACTATCTGCCCTGGGATCTTGGCTGAACTTTTCCAAAGGGATTAGTGACTTGGAGTTTCTGGGTGATCCTTCTGAGATGCCTTGGAAGTTTTGGTTTTTTTTTTCAAAAACATCTAATGTGAATTTCAGGCCTGCTCATACAGGTAGTTCTATTATACCTGTAGGCCTGAAGCTTCACATTCAGAGTTGTCCCTTTGGCTTCTGCTCCCTAGTGTTTTTTTTATTGTTGTTATTCAGTCATTGCTGCCTGCATGTCACTCAGAAAGATACCAGATGATAGGAATTTATTCTAAATTGATTTCTAAATCTGTGTCTCAGCATGTGTGCATAACATATATGCATTATTAAAGAACTTCTTACATATCACTTAAAGTACGATAATATTCCAGGTAAGTGTATGTATACGTGTGACTGGCCTTTCCTATCGCATGATAGTAATTTCACATGAGCTTAATTCTGATTTCACTTTTTATTAGTTTTACTTGTGCACTGCTTAGGCTGCTAGCAAAACATTAGAAGCAGCAAAATGAGCAAGAAACAAATCAATATTCATCTAGTGCTTGTTGATTTTACCATTAAATTTTAATCTTAAAAGGACATTGAAGTGCCATAGACTGTGTTTTTGCTCATGGTGGGAAAGTTTATGAAAACTGACTAGGTTATGTTGATGAAGCAGCTGTAAATTATTGATAGCAGCATTGTGATCCAACAGATCAAAGATAAATTCTGTAGAATACTTGAAAATAACCTCTACCACAAACATTGGCAAAACTGTCAAAGAAGCTCCATCTTCACTTTTAAGACTGTCCCAGGGTGGATTTTTGAGGGGAGGGGAAGAGTGAAATGGATAAACATTGCCTGAGAAAAGCAATTCTTGATGCCCTAGATATCCAAATCATACATCATCTTCCGGATGTTTTTACTTTTTAGTTTCCCAAAATAAGCTGGTGCAGAGATAGTTCTCAAAAATGAAAGGGAGAAAAGCAGCTGCAGGATGGGCTTGTTTTTTAAGCCTAATCTTATTAATCTTCTTTCCAGCTTTCTTTGACTTTCTAGGCTACTCTGAATAGAAAAGAAAGAGAATAGTTTCAGTTCTCAGTATGTAAACCTTCACTAACCAGTGAGACTTGTGTGTGTTTGTAATCAAATATAATTTTAGTTCAAGTTTTTCAACAACTATTACTATGCATATTCCTGATTTATATACCGTATAGGCAGTATTCTGCAACACCAAGTCTGTTTTTTCTGTGGCAAACTATTTATTTTAGGTGGCCAGAATGAAAGACTGGCTGCACTAATCTGTTTTAAATATCGAATTTTATTTCTTTATAAGTAAGTTGAAATGTTTGCTTCATTTAAGCTGGTGTCAGAAACTCACAAATAAAGGAAAAAAAATTAGTTTTTTTCCTGGATGGTGTCTGGTCTATAAATTGATTGTGAAACAGAAAGATGTATTTGTACGAGACTTTACATCTGCCTACATTAATTCCTATTTAAAGGCATCAACTCACCACAAGCTTTAAAGAAAATTCTTTCATTATCTGAAGAAGGAAGTTTGGATCGTCACAAGAAGCAATCTGAAGACACAGTCTCAAGTGCATCTTCACAGCTCTCTTCTCCTCCCACTTCACCACAGAGCTCTCCAAGGAAAGGTAGTAGACATGCAATACTTCTCATCCTGTTCCCTGAAGCTTACAGAATTTTGGAAACTTCTAAGAGAGAATTTGGACACTCAGGATAAGCTGCTGCTGCTCCTGGTTTTTGTCACACATGGTCACCAAGAGGGCAGGAAGTGTAGTGAAGAGTGGGATACCTGAAAGGATACCTGGGAACCTGATTTCAGTGATATCTGAAAGCCTTTTGGTTAGCAAAAGCAAGGAAAGACAGCCTGATCTGATAGAGGATTTGGTGCAGTAGGTCACTCTCACTGCAGCTGCTTCTGACAAAAACATTCCCATCATCTGTGTTTTCAGCCAGTGGAGGGATGTGCAGATGGAAAGAAAGTCTTTGTACAGTATTGAGCACAGTAGCATATTAGAGAAATTATTTGCTGTGTCATGCATCTGGAAGGCATGTAACCTGTGTATGACAGGCCGGGCTTAATATATTTGAAATTCGAATCACTAATACACAATGTTTTACTTGCAGCCTGATTATTCAAACAGTATATATTGATATTTCAGAAGTGATATACCCACATAGGAGCTTTCTTGACTGAGTTCTTTTTAAGTGACTTCATAGAGTTGATTCTTTTTAAGTGAATTTAGGACTTTAAGGATAATATTTTTTTTAAGCTTATTTGTTTTTTCATTGAACTTATTCTGGTTCTGAATTGACAAAAAGAGAGAATGGAGGCATTTTCCTGTAGTTTAAACAAAAAAAATTCTGTTTTGAAGCATGTTGTATTGCAGGTAATTTCTAAGTTACACTTTTTCAGAATATTGTAAATTTAATTTTAACAGTTATATAATATAATGTTATGGTAAAATATATATATTGGGGTTGAGTCCCCATAATAGAAGTTCAGAATGCTGTAGAGATGAATGTGTGTTGGAGATTTCCTTGTAGCAATAATCTCCCCTAAACTGCACAGAGATGGTAAGGATTTGAAACTTTTGTGAGTATCGCTTATTGTGCTTTCTTATAAAATGGATAGCTAAGTCTTTTCTTAACATGGTAGGTGACAATGCCAATCAATTGAGGCCTTATGGCTCCAGACTCATGGACCTAACCAATTCCTTCTCTCCTCTTGGAAGCGAGAGCAGTAACAAGAGCAACAATTCACCAAGGATAGGTGGGGCTTAGGAAAACAAAAGGGGGAAAAAATAAGTCCAATTGGATAAGCAGAGATCTGAAAAGGGGCAAAGATGAATATGGCAAGAAAGTGCAAATGCCTATCCATAATCTTAGTTGAAGTGATGTTTACTAAAGTCAGATGGAGGAAGATATTATATAGAGAATACTTACATTATCACCTGAGTCCTTGTAAGCTATCATCATGATTCTTCCTTAACTATGTTAGCAAAGAGTGGATTTCTATAAATATTGCCAAGCTTGTGCGTTTCTTGAAAAAGGAATTAGGTTCTCTACTTGGCTCATAGTAGGAAAAGTATTTTTGCAAAAAGCAAATAATAAGCATGATTATGAATTTTTAAAAAATCCTTAGTTTGATAGTAACATGAAGCTAATGGTATGTTCTTTCAGACAAACTGGCAGCATTACTTCCATGTTCTCAGCAAATGAATTGGGATAGATCAGTTGAAGTCATCTTGACACTTATGTATATACTGAAAGCAAAAAATTAAAACTGCAGTTACTGGTGGATGTATGTTGTTTAATGACCTTTAACTTAGCTGGCAAGAGCGTTCAGCACGTTTTGTTTAATACTAAACCAAAAGTTGAATTTGCCTCTGTGACATGGTTTGCAGATTTTATCTTAGTCTGACGGTGTCAATGCTACCTCCAAATTATGGTCTAATTCTGGTAATATATGCTATTTGGAATGTAATAGTTAGCCAAGTACCACAAAGAAAGCTTGAAAATCTGACCCTCTCTCAGCCAAGATTTGTAATGAGCAGTCAGTCCAGACATCTGGACTTTGTGCTGTATCTGCTGTTCATCTCTGAAGGGTAGCTTTGCTGAACAGAAAAGCCTATGTGAGAGGTCTCTTGAATTATTTTAAGCAGTAAACTTATCTGGGGCATCTCTTTCATTCCAATCGTGGAGACTGTTTATACACAGGCAGTTTTTTGAGAAGTGAGTTTTCATAATGCAGGGAAAGAAGTAGGATGATGCATTTGAAAATAATTTGGGGGAGGAGGGCAGAGAACGGGGAAGATGACAGTTGGTTTCTAAATGAGTAGTGCATGTTCCCACAATCTTAAACCTCTTATTAAGAAACAGAATAGATGGTGTTACACAGTTCTGCCTATGTATCTTTTTTGCAGTGCTGCTTTGGTGTAAATGTAATTGTAGTTTTCATTTACTATGGTAACAGTATTCACTGGCTGCCTGACAATAACTGAGCAGCCTTCTCAGAGAGTCTAACTGACATGGTGTTCCCTTTGCAGGCTATACCTTGGCTCCTAGCGGCACGGTGGATAACTTTTCAGATTCTGGTCACAGCGAAATTTCTTCCAGATCTAGCATTGTCAGCAATTCCTCTTTTGACTCTATGCCAGTCTCCTTGCACGATGAGAGGAGACAGAGGCATTCTGTCAGCATCGTGGAGACAAATCTTGGTGTGGGAAGGATTGATAGAAGAATCATGATTGAACCAGATCAATACAGCTTAGGGTAGGAATTTTATTTGTGCTTACTTACATTAAACTTCATATATATATGTGGCATGTATATTTGTTTATGTAACTTTCCCAGTATCTCTCTCAAATCTTTTTTTTTTCTCCTCTGTTCTTAAAAACTCCTACTTCAATGCTGCATTTTGTAATAATGCTCCACTTTCTGACATGAAAAGCTTTTGCACTCCTGAGTATGTGATGAGGTCTACAGCAGTAAGACTTTACCTCAGTAGAACTTAATCATTTGAGCATTTAGTAATGCTGTAGATTATCTTCTTTATGGCAGACTAGTATCCTAGCCTGTTTTCCAGATGGGGAATTAACTGAATTAGGTGAGAAATTATTCATACAATTATTCAGTGACCAAGTTGAGAACAGAAATAACTAGCAATTTACCAGTCTGTTTCATAAAAGAGTGCGTATTTATCTAACTCAAAAATATTTTACCCCAAATATGTCTTCTAGTCAACACTAATTGGAAGCTAAAATTCACATTTGGCTGCTGGTTTTCTAAGTCATTTTCTAGGTAATTAACTCCTGTAATGGTGGGGAAGCGAGTGCTGTGAGGAGTTCTGTAGCAGTGAGCCTTGGTCTGAAAATAATTGAACTCTGGCTCCAACTTAGTCTCCACTTACTTTTCTAAGCTATTATTTGGATGCCTCAGTCCTCTTAATCATTTCAGGGATTTCAATCCTGTGGAGCCTGCGGATGGCAGACCTGTTCCAAAACTGGTATACTTCAGCCTTGGGAATCCCAGGCTATGCAAACTCTTTAATGAGATACCTTAAATATTTGGAAGAGCAGGGTTCCAGTCTGCATAGCAAGCTACCCTAGAGGGACAAATCCCAGGAGCCTGGAGAGCTGCTAAACAAAAGTGGCACTTTGTTGCTTTTCTCTGCTCCTATGTAAGTGGTAGTGTCAGACTTAATCGATCAAAGGCTGCAGAGAACATACTTGCTCTACAAAGTAGTCTGTGTTTTCAAAATTAAGGTTAAAATAGACTGCCATTTACGAGAAATGTTGAACGGTTGGCTTTCAGAGATTCCTAGAGCAGAAAAAAAATCTAAAATGCTGAAACCTAAATTTGAATATCAGCCACCTCCTGCTAAATCTCTTTTTCTAACATTCGATCCTTTGCTTCACATGGCTGGAAAAGCTGTAGGAACCCTGCTTGTCAAGTCTATTCCCCTTTATATTGTCAGTGCGGGTTGCCTTTCTCAAAGGACTGCTGCAAAGTTAAGACTTTACCTTTTGACATGACTCTGCTGAAGTGCTGAGTTTCATCAGGATACCTATGCAGGAATTTGTTTATTTTATTGAGGATGCTTTTGAAAGGAAAGTGTTCTATTTTCAGAATTGAAGTAGTCATTAATGCAAATAATACTTAATACAAATTGCATCAAAACCTTCAATCATAGAGTCATAGAATGGTTTGGGTCAGTGAAGTGCTGGGGCCTGACTTGTAGCCCCCAAGTTGGAGTTGACCTGTGAATGACTCACAACCTAGCAGAATGTTTTGTTTCTCCACTGGCTTCATGTTCCAA